>JABMBV010008038.1:0-10153 GCA_018906735.1 Mesochorus sp. PSUC_FEM 10030011 | reverse complement strand
AAATTTTTCTTTAATAATTGAATAAAACCAAAAAAAATTTACTTCACCTACAAAAAACGAACAGTTATAAAATTTTCGAAGAAAATTCACGACCTGTGTATTTATTTCGAAAATTTTATTTTCTTTCTCATTCACTACTCGACGGTATTATAACCCGTATTAATCACTAGAAGTAAAATATACCCAGCCGTCTTTTTGACCTATAATACTCCCCATAAAATTCGAGATATTGAAATATATCGCGCCATCTGTAGATAGTCGCTTTTTGAAAATAATCGGTAAACTTTTTTAACCTTTTGAAACATTTTTCTTTACATGCAATCAGCTCAAAACTTTGTACTCTGGAATTTTCGGTGTCGCTGATTACAAATGTGCACTAAAAATTTGAAAATTTAAGATGGCGAGTAAAATCCTCGATTTTGTTCCGCCATATTGGATTTGCTATTTTGAATTTCTGGATTTTGAGCTTGAATTTGTGATTAGCGACCCAAAAAACGTCTTCGAATCCATTTTTCCGCGCATGGTTTACCTGCAAGATTAGGCACAACTACATTTTTTGTCTAAAAAACATGTTTTTTTGTACTGTAGTAATAATTAATTTTTACTTAGTGCAACATACGCCCTCAATAGTGACATTGTAGTAAAAGCTGAAAAATCTTCTAACATCCTAAATATACATTTATATTCGTCGTTATGCGCTAATAAATTTTTTTATTGAAGAAAAACATGGTGGAAGTAGGTGACATACCAGTATATGTCTCTATACTTCAAAAGTTTAAAAAAATCATTGAAAATATACATTGTAGTATTTTTAAACAAATTTTTCAATAATGTATCATCCTTTTAAAAGTGGCTGCGGGGCATATATTACCCCATGTGAATTTTACGTTAATTTTTCGAAGTGTGACTAACACGGGTTTAACGTTCCAAGTTGAGACAAAAGATCAATAATATCTTTGATGTAAATATTTCTTATACGACACTAGGGAATTCCACGTGCGTTAAATATCCAAAAGAATGAAGTTTAAGAAACGACAATACGACACAGGGACCAATAGTTAGCGAGAGAAAGTATAGGCTATCCAATAGGAAGCCTGGGAATTCGTGAATTAGCTTGTATAGGATAAACTGAGAGATAAGTATCTTAGCGCCACCTATTGTGATTTGATACGAAATGATATGATATGCCCTAGCGGATCGGTTCAAACTGTAAAACTGCGGATATATTCGGTGTAAACTACGCGTTGATGTAAAGTATATCTATTCTCAGAGTATATACAGTGTAAACTATGACTACACCAAATATACTCTCAGTTTACACCCAATCTTAACAGTGCAGTTGTGAATCGTATAGCCACAATTTATCCTTTTATTTTACACCCAACAAAATTTGAATGTGTTAACGAATATTTTTCAAGATTGGAACCATATGTTTTTTCTACTCTTAAATGAACTACATTGTTGAGAAAAAAAAGTAAACAAAAATACGTGAAAAAAATGTACAAGCGCGCGCGCTTTGCGCATCCGCCACAGCGCCGCGCTGTTCAACATTTCGTATTCGTTAACACCAGAGACCCCATAGTACAATATGATATCGAGAACAATCGAACTTAAACAGAATTAATTTTTTTTAATTGTTTGCGGAGTTGTAAAAATTTTTTCAGTGTAAACTCGGAGTAGATTCAGAGTACGGGTGCTACATATACACCGTATAATTGTGTATAAATTTCGTGTAAACGGATCCGAAAGGGATGAAATCTCAGACATTGTAAGTTGTTGAATAGCCATAGTGAAGCATGTTATTTTTCAAATTTTAATCAATATATAATGATAATGAATAATAAATCGGTATGATGGCTGAGTGGTTAGCGTGCTGGCATCTTAACCAGAATATTCGAGAGGTCTCGGTTCCAAATCCCGGTGTTGGTAAAAGTTTTTTCTCGGGAAATAATCTCATGATGGGGCTTTCCGACACCGGTGGGGGGGGGGGGGGGGCATTTCAGGGCCGACTGAAGTGGCCCAGGTTTTCCGCAGTTTCCCTGGGCCCTTGGCACCTGTGCCAATGCGAATACGCTTCAGGGGGGGGAATAAGTCGACTGCGGCCGCACGGGGGAAGGAAAAAGTGGGAGGGAGAGAAGTGCGGAAAAACGTATGGAAATTTGTAAAAACCCGAAAAGATATTCAAGGTAGAGACAAACAAATATTATAAAAATATAATGATAATGAATAATAAAAACTGCACAATCTCCGTTACGTGTAAAATTAAAATACAGAACAGTTTGTGCCGTGAAAGATTATTGTTTAACGTCTTCGTACAATAACTGATCAAGTTGACCCCATCGACACTGTACTTTTTCGATATTTTTGCACATTTTATAAACCAATACTTAACATTTTTTTACTTCCTCAATACTCCTTGAAATTTTTATTCTATCAGCCTAATCAAAAATTGTTCTTAAACTAACAATAGGAAAAATATATGCCTTCGTAAAGCCTCCTTCTATTAATATAATTCGATGATATCACCAAAATTTGAAGAAGTATTCACTTGTAACGGAAGTGAATCAACACACACCTATTTTTTTTTATATTTGAAAAATTAACAAACGTTCTTTTTTACTTTTGAAATACAAAAGTTTTTAAATATATGTTCGATCAAAGTATTTATTTCGAAAATTTTATTTTCGAACGCCTTGATTTTTTTTCTTTGTTCCTTATTTGATATTAAACGATCCAAGTTGAAATGAAGGATCGATAAATTTTTCAACTTTTTTAAAAATGATTGAAAAATAAACAAACGTTTTTTTATCCCAAAAAAAAAACAAGTAGTTATATGTTTGACTTGTGTGTATTTATTTCTCTAGCGTGCGAGGAACGAACGAAAATACACCAGTAGGGAATATTAACTATTTTAAATATATATACACGTATGTAAATCATGATAGATACGATAGTGCTATCGATCGTAAATTGCATAGCGTGGGGCGAGGAGAATGCAGAGCCCCGTGTACCCGCAACAAACACCCCGAGGCTGGTGCACTCTGTTAACCCTCTCGCGTTCACCTCAAACAGGCTCTTGATATATATCTAGAAATTTGTAACTGTGTGTGCGTCCATGGGTCTCTTTGGCCTACTTCGTCCTATCGTGTCTGTCCAGCATATCTATAGATATTTTTTCCCCCGATTAATATTCGAGGTTCGCGTTACAGAGTTGTAAAATGACGGTCATTTCTCATTTACGTTAAATGACGGGAATTTCTTATTTACGGTTCAAATGATGGTCACAAAACGTCATTTTCATTTTCTATAAATTTCTATGTAAAATTGCCGTAATTTCTTTACCGAGTCATCTGACGTGACAAAACACCTATATAGTTGCAAAATGACGGTCTTTTTTTTCAGTCACGGTTTTGTAATTTTAATTTATAGTCATATGAGTACAAGTTGAAATAGTATACATAATAATATAACGTAAAATTGATAAATGTCGAGTAAAAAATATTTATATAGTTGAAAAATTACAGTAATTTTCTTTTTTTCGTAACTTTTTTGTCATTTTTAATGGTCATGTCGGCATAAAATTAAGACAGTAGTATATTTATGACAATTGGTCATTTTTATCGTGGTCAAGTGACTGCCATGTGACAGTCATGTGACGGTAACGTGACATGTCACATTACCGTTTTACAACTCTGCTCGCGTAGTTTTTTTCTCCTAGCCCTTTGCAGACTTTTATATCGAGGGATTGGGGGAAGTATTTTTCGTTTCCGCGAAAATGCAGAAAAAAAAGACGAGGAGTGGAGACGTTGAAAGGAAATGTTGATAGAATAGCCAAGTGCATTGTCAACTTGGTCTCATGAACGAGACGAGAATATAATTGTGCATTTATAAAGAGTATTTTTTTACATTTATTTTGATATATAAATTCAATGTATCAACAACTGACTCCATCCTACGTGTGACTGCGGCATAGCGTCTATATATGTGGTCCATCGATTTGATACTTGGTATGAGGAGGCGCGACTCCGCTCAGAGACAATATATAGTACCTGTGCGCGGAAAGAATATTTAGAGGAGGCGTGCTTCGACGGCCAAACTCGGGGAGAACACTGTGCCGCATATGCAGCAGCAAAAAAGCGCGATAAAAAAAGATGAAGAGAACCAGTGTGGGACGGGAGCGTGGGAAAATATAAGTATCGGTTGGAAGGGGCGACGAGGACGTGTGTCCTTTCCCTCGTCGATTATTTTTCTCTCAATTTAAACGAGTTTCGAATTCTCCGTTTCGACACGCGATACACTAAAGATATATATACTGCGTGCATACGATCTATCTCGCTGCGCATACGTGATAACAGAATCTTAATATCTATTTTCATGGCTCTTCTAAAGGTTTCGGGATTTGACATATGGGCGGGGCTAAATTATATGGCTACCCATATATTGCAGCAATTCAGAAAAAAAAACATTGTGAGACTTGTAGTTATTTTTTTATTATTTCAATGATTAATTTAAAAACAATGTTCAACCCTTTAAACATTCCCATCACGGTGGATTTCCAGTGACCGACATTGATTCAATCAGTTTTTTTTATTTTTAAAACGTCTTTCCAACTATTTTTAATCGGGTTTTTTACTGTCTTTGAGTTTAATATACCTCCAACATCTGCTTAAAAATGTTTGATTACTCGAAAAATGTATTATTTCATTTGTTATTAATAAACTATCATCAAAAAAGTGCTGGTTTTTTGGTAAAAATTCATTTTTACTTTGGAAACGGTACTTAATTATTTAAACATTTAAATACCGTGGTCCTGGGGTCACTGATTACGACTCTGTCATTGGATTTTCAAAATTCAAAATAGTGGATCTAAGAAAATTGCATTATTTTTAAAAAGTCAGGCCTTAAAGGGTGAATAAGACTGATGCATGTGCAAGCTTCAGAATTTTTATGGAGGCTGACAAATTTTTGACCACTATTCACGTAATAAAACATTGACAAAGTGACTGGTGCTGCTGTGATTAATTAAATCAGTTGTTGCCAAAATATCAGAACTATGAGTAAATCCACATAAAGTCAAAGGAAAAAAATGAAAAACAAACTTTTTTCCAAGCATCAATTTGATGAATTTTCTCTAAATTGTCCAATGTATTAATCATAGTTATAACTGCCGTTATACATTAGCTATTAAATTGTGAAAAATAGTATACAAATTCTTATGTAAACAATTCGTACACTCTTTCACAGCCCAAACTCTTCTGCATCATAATTTTGCACATAATAAAAAATTGTTTTAATTCCAGCTTTTACATTCAACGACTTACAAGATTTTAGATATGTTAAACACCACCAGCAAATGATGTATTGTTTTATATCAAGTCCCAAATGCAAAAGACGAATAAAAGCATAGACTATATACACTTCCAGAATAAATTGACTTTGCGTGCACGACTAAAGATATTTTTAACAGCTCCATTTTCATAGCTCGGGACAGAACGATTTATTGTTTAAAGTCAATGGTTTGTCCGGGATTCGATATCCATGTAGGGTTATACGATCAATCCAGTGACGATCCATTAAATACTGCCAGGTTTTTAATAATAACGCGATAATGGTAGCAATACTGGCCCAAACTTGGCAAAATCATTGGATGTTAACACTGGGCCATTAATGGGCGTTGATCTTGATTCATCGATGTCACCCAGTCGTGACCAATTATTCACCAAGCATTTGCTTTATTGTCAGTCTTGGTGGACTCTAAATTCCAGCAATAGCCCAATAACGGGGATCAATACTTGGCTGATTCTTGGTTACCAATAATCCGCCAAGTATTGGCCCAGTTGCTAGTCTTAGCAGACCCTACATGGGTATGTATGAGTTCAGTGGGTACGATCGTCAAACAATCTCAACGAGAAATACCCTCTTAAAATTGTTACATGCAACACACACGCTATTCCAACGTCTCTCAGCTCCGATTCATTTATAGTTACGTAATGGAATACACAGGCAAAGGCCGCACTTTAGTTCTATGCTAATTTGGTTATCAATTAAGAGTAGCGGCGTATGAACCGTTAGAACGAGGGGGAGAAGAGCTCTAGGATGTATTGAAGGAATGGAGAAAGGAGGGAGGCATCGCGTCCCGCGAGCTACCAAGTAATTCTTCTTCGTCGTTCTCCTCCCGCTTCTCTCTTTCTTCATCTTCTTTCTCATGAGATATGCTCTTTTCTCGTGATGTTCACCATAGCCAACGGGTGAAAGCTAATCTTTTTTGCGCCCTCTATATAATACACTCTCTCACTTTAGACTCTCAAGCCCACATTACAAACGCAGAAGCAAACGCTGAAATATGGGAGCTTGAATGTAAACTACAAGTTAACTACAAGCAAACAACAAGCTACAACATCAAGCAAACATCAAACTAAGAAACTACAAGCGAACCCAAACACACCTAAACAAACCCAACATACTACAACAAACTACAAACTACAAACTACAGCTACAAGCAAGCAACAAACTGATAAACTACAAGCAAATCCAAACAAATCCAAACAAACGTAGAAGAAAACGCCGAGATATGGGAGTTTGAATGTAAACAACAAGCAAACCGGTCTACAAGTATCATTCATAACCTAATAAATATACTCGAGTTATATATCCCTAAACGTTTCCATATGCATCTAATCCGAAAAATTTATCGCACGAGGGAATCAAATTATCATTATATTATCATCATTCATCGCGCAGGATCGATCGTAATTCCATTGGAATTCAATATGAAGATATTCGTCGTTACATAATAAATATTGAACTTGAATCACACCTTTTTTCGTCGCAGGAGCTTCCAATCGAAGTGGCTCATGATTCCTGGGCGTTACAATTAATCGACGCAACTTTCATCCTCGTGATCATCCGAAGCTTCGGAACGCTACGTCGATTTTCGTCAGCAACATGGCCAATCTTCCTTCACCTTTTTCTTCGATATATATATATGTACACACACTCACACCGAGAGTCGGACGCAAGACTGGATCGATCTCTGTACCAAAATACACGCTGGATGTATATATATTTAATACGCGCTCTCGGGGGTGGTACCTCTCGCGCAAGGCCAAGGTACGCGTCTCTCTTCCACCCGAATTATCTTTTTCGCCACCTCTACGATCATTCAACCCTACCCCCCTCCCCCCTCCTTCCTCTTCCCCTTCCCAATTAAATTGAAACACGCGCGCACAATCGCGACAAATTCGCGTCAGAAATATATTCGTTTTATGAGTGAAGTAAGTGACAAATTGACATCGCTCCCATAGGTGAGAGGAAAGAAAAAAAGAAGCATAAAGGAACCTGCCAGACGATAATGAACTTTTTTTCACGTCTGGGCTTCTCTCGCGTTTTTTTTTCTTCACCAGCTATCGACTGACCCGATTATCAGCGGCGCTGGTCGTGACTCGAATTGCTGCTCATCGGTGCTTTGCGCTCTTTTCACCTCCGCAAATTTGCAATACGTAACTCGCGCAATGGCCTCGCTTTATAAACGACCTCGCTTTGTCTCGCTCTCACCTCCGCTCCGGTATTTCCTCGTGTTACCCATACACCCACACACACACACACATACACACCTTAAATGCGCACGTAAACACACCTGAATTATCGGTGATGAACGTCACGCGGTTTGACACGAGAATTCGAGCGATAACGCGAGAGCAACAGTGACGTTCGATTGCGATACACACACGAAAATAAAAATACAAAATCAATGGAGCAACTATAACCCGTCGTGTTTTAATTTTCTAAATCGAGAGGACAACGATTGATGATTGATTAGCACGAGAGAGGAAGAAATTCCTTCAACAAGACACGATCGAACGAGGCTTTAGGGCGTACTGTCAAAATAGAATATTATAACCGTGAGAGAGCAAGACGGTTGGTGAAGAAGGAGAGAATGCAAGATTTCTCGGGCATGCGTGATCCCAGTTTCCACCCTTTGGTGGCATGTTTTTTTTTTCATGCTCGATAAAACGCTCGGAAACAATCAGGAATGGCAATCGTTCTTGTCAAATATTTCGTCGATTGCCATCCATTTTTCCCCCACAGATCTATCGAGATTTGTTTTTTTTGCCAAATTTATTTGCCCGCAACCCCTCGTCAATTGAATAGGGGATGATATTTCGTGCGAGTGGCATGACTCGTGCACGAGTCTTTTCTTCATTCAGTGGCGGCATCTCTGGGTGAAAGCAGCGAGTTCGTAGCCACGTTTGTTTTCCCACATACAGTAACGCTCTGCAATGACGTGCATGCCAGAGCACGGAGAAAACTTCCAAGGAGTTGGCCAGATAACGCGCGTGCATCGTGTATAAACTCACCGATTATTTTGTAAACGAGAAACGATGAGTATATACGCGACAAAACGTCGTCGGTAAAATAGAATTTTTTTTTCTCAATTTTAAAAACGTTGTATGAAAAAGTTTTCCATTGTTCTATTCGATATTTTAATATTTTTTTTAAGTTCCGACGACCCCTATAGCAAAAATGATTTATACCGATATTTTAGAACTCCAGAACCAGTGGGCCGGTCCTTCTGAAATTTATACCGCATATTCTACACATAATAAATCGCAAGATAGGCCCTTAACAAATTAAAATTTAGTTTTTTACTATATTTTTTTTACAAAAAAACTGGGAAAAATACTTTTTTCGGTTATTTTAATTTTTTTAAAAATAAAATTGACAAAATTGGTTGAAAATTAATATTTTGTGATTTAATCTGTAGCCATTGTTATATCGAAAGCACTTTGAATGTTATTTGTTTCAAATAAGTCATTGCCGAGACATCGTGTGGGAGTCGAGCTGCCTCCAAATTATTGCATTAGATTGAGTAACGGATCTTGTACTTAAAACTTGGAAAAAATAAATGAAAAAAAAATATATTGATTTGTATTATGACTCTATTAATTATACCTATTCATTTTTAATTTATATCTTCCATAGTATACTCGAAAAAAATTCTAAAAAATAGCTCTTTTTTTTACCCAAGAAACTAGACTATACCCTTAAATTCAAAGAGGAGGTCGTCGTATACCCCGAGAATCCGAATGAATCTCTGCGGTAAGCTTCTAGCCTGTTGTATACACGTTGCAATGATTAGGTAGTACTATTGGAAGGAAGAGGGAGGGAGGGGAGTGCATACACACATCCTCTTATCGCGCGTACACACGTTTAAAGCTATTTACATAGTACGGAGAGCTGATAAAGTTGATATATTATATACGGGTACAGTAATACCTGTTCGTCTACCCTTGTCACAACTATATTTTATGTGAATCGTTGAATATAATCAAGCGCGGGAGTAGTTCAAGTCCGATAAGAGTCGAGGAGTCGCTCTGAGATAATTTTTTTTTTTTCGAGGATATTTCTTAATCGACTTGTGAAAGAAAAATAACTGCTCCTTATTTTTAACGTGCCTTTCCTAAGAGATTATACGAAATGTCGCTAATTTTCGAGAGAACATAAGAAGTTTGCGGCGCACTCGCAAGCGGTTGATTGCCGAATGGCCATCTATGGAGTCAAGTGCCTGCGCGCGCGCAAGTTTCAATTTATTGCCTCCGTTTGCCAATGGCCCCCGAAGCGCTCTCCTCCTCTCGTATATATATATTTAAACCTCCTCCTGGGTATAACTTTTACCCTGGTATATATACCTCCGCAAGAGATACCGTCGGCTTTGCTCTTGAGCGCGTTACATCGGATACACGCAGTATATTAGGTACAGTTACCTCTATAAAGGGAGAAAACGAACGAGAGAGAGTGAGACAACGATACTGTAATAACATAATAAATAAAGATATGAATCTGCCGTGAGGATTATCTGGCCATACAATTCTTTTTTTTTTTCAATTTTTTCCATTTTTTTTTTCAATTACATTTTTACCATTTTCATTTCCCCAAGAAGGTTCCCGATAGTTGTATAAAATCAAGTCAAACTATATTAAAAAATCAATGTTGTATTCTAGGAATTAAAAAAAATATATATTTCTAGAAAATTTCAATCCAATTTACTGTGAATTAACAAAATTGATAATCTTCAAAGATCTCAATTTCTCTACCTTCTTATTAGAAAAGAGAAAAATGTGGACAAAAAAATATTTGAAATGATCAAATTGAA
>JABMBV010008027.1:0-10156 GCA_018906735.1 Mesochorus sp. PSUC_FEM 10030011 | reverse complement strand
GAGAATTTTTTTTATTTTATTATTTTTAATATGAAAATCTTTTTGTCGGGCTGATAATGAATGGAGAGTGAGACGTAATATCTCGGGGCAACGGACTTTTACTCTCGTTTTTCTACGCTACGAGAGATTAGTATTTTTTTTTCATAGAATTTTGTACTTTAGTTATATTTCTTTTCTCTCAGTTGTATACTTTTGAGATATCAACGAGTTTATCGGTCATGGTGCATCGATCTTGTACGACTGTATAGTGATCGATAAATATATATATATATAGGAATGTATATACTGCGCTTCGAATTTTTCAAGGCCACAGCAAACCCGCCACTTTTCTTCCGCGCATTCCTATCTTAAGTCCTTTACTCAAGAGTATGATGACGTCTCTCAGTGCCCCCTGTTGCTTCGTTCAATACAAACATACGAAAGTGTACATAATGTACGGGGCGTTTCAGGTCAAAATTTTTCGACAAAGGAATTATGTCGGCATAAACTTACATATAAACCTTACATTTATTGCATGGGCTGTTTCTGTGCCAAATAATTCTAGGTAATTTTCAAAGTATCGCGTAATATAGCCGAAAAAATGTGTAAATGCTAGAAAATAATTAAATATTGCCGCTTTACAACTATTGTTTCTTACATCTTTTAATTACTCACTTAAATCGCGTTAAATTATTATTTTGTATACATTTTTTGTCACAAATAATATCGGAATATTCTTTTGAGTCTTTGTTCTATCTGTAATATTCTGGGGTTAAAAAACTTGAATAAATTAGTATACGGACGTGCTGCTTTAAAGGAATTTATTTAGTAATTGTAAGGGGAGGCGAGGTCAACGGCGATATTTTGTGTTCCTATCTTTTGTTCGTTCAAAAAATGACAAAGGAAGTAAATCAGTATGTGGTTATTCAAAACTATGGATCATTTGACAGATCTTCGTTTACCAACAGCGCTTCGGCATTTAATTTATCGAAACATCTCTACAGTGGATCAGGAGATTATTTAAAAATTTTTTTGGGTAATAGATAAATAATTTGTGTAAGACGTGTGTAATTTTCATATTTTTATCGCTATTTCTAAAAAAGTTATTAATTTTTTTCCCCAAACATTCACATTGGTATACGTGCGATTTCGTTAAATTAACAATTTCCTGAAAAGTTAATTTCAACAAAAGTTGTACAATAATAAATCTCTAAGTATCGAAAAATTATTGAGTTATTTCTCTGTTGGATGAATGTTAATTTAATTTCTTTACATGAACGTAGTTATCCAATTTTTCAATTTGTTATTTTCCCCAAAAACTAATTAGGTGAAAATTTAAAAAAAAAATTAGGTTTGTTGATCCTTTTTGCATCATTTCTTTGGAAAATTAAAAAAATTTTTTTAAATTGCAATCCGCCTAAAAAATCTACTTAAATACTTTTAGTGTTTTAAATATTACGAAATTAATAAAACAAAGCTACCTAGATAATAAAACACCTTTATACAACCAAAAAATAGAATTTAATTTCATCGTATGAAAAAAATGTATTTCCGGTTTATAAAATCGTTTTTATGAAACTCGAGCGTAGTTTCCGATTGGTTTGTGATTTTTGTGGTGTGTGTGTGTGTGTGTGTGTGTGTGTGTGTGTGTGTGTGAATGTGTATAGTATAGACAGAAAAAGAGATCACGTTAGTTTGTTCGTGAGAAAAATAGAAAGAAAAAGGGATGGGGGGAAGGGAATTTTGTAATAGGATGAAAGTTACAGGGGGTTGCAACAATCCTTCGATATTTCGTTCAGTTCCTGGTACGCTCACGTGATCCTCTACAAAAAAAAAGTGAATCGTGCTCAGGGTACCAGAAAAGTTTCTCTCGGACCATTACTGCTTCTCTTTCTCTTGTGGTTGAATCAGGAAGAGACAAAAACATAAGAGAGAAAAATATCGACAAATATGTTTAAGAATTGGGCGGGTTCGAAGGTATTATCATTTAGTTTTGTGCAACTAAACGTTTTTTTTTTCTTTTCTTTATTGAATTAATTTCAAAAATGACAAATTTTTTTTTTTTTAATTATACTTTTCTACCAGCCTACAATAAATATTATTATTATCAAGATTTTTTACTATAGTTACAGAGATAAAAGAAATAATAATAACGAAAATCGTCTCACGTTCTACTCTCTTGTGCATTTATATACACGAAACGATCGCGTATTTAGAACTTTCGAGAACTCATTAATAACATTTATTCCTCGAATCATCATGCGTAGAATATTTCTTCTCTTTGTGTACGAATATGTACGCTTTTCTTTTCTCGAGTGTTTCGAATCGCTCTCGACAGTCAAAAACGAAATAAAACAAAGTAGCCGTGTCATCGACAGACCATTGCTTTTACCTGGAGCAAAGAGGACATAACCATCCAATATAACACACGGCTATAAATGCTGAATTTCCGGAATGAGAATTTTTTTTCCTCGTAAAATTAAAAGAATATCGAGAGTGCGTGCGTGACCCACTCTCCTTAAATGTGTTTTTTTTTCTTTTAACATATGATACCTTTTTTTTCAATCCAACCGAACAGTTGAGATTTATTTCAATGAAACGTCTCGAATTTAAAAAAAAAAAATTTTTTTTATACGTAACTTTTTAATAAACTTTTTTAAATGTGTAATTGGAAAGAACTTAAAGGCATCGGGAAAATTTTTTTTTATTTCTCTTGCGAATTAGACAGTCCTTATATTTTTTCTGCATATTTAATTATAGTTTTTATTTTATTATTTTTTTAAGTATTAGTGAGCTATTTTTGTAGACATTCAAAATGCCGATTTGTTCCTCTGTTTTAAATTTTCGGATTTTAACCATTATCAATAAAAATATATTCAACCAAAATTTTGCTCGACCATCTTCGATAGAGATTATACAAAAAATCGATTGATTTCCATCGGGAGAGGGTTGCTGCTTCAGATTTAATTGAATTTTTTTATTTTTTTTCCTATTCGCTACTGAAAAAAATCTCTCTTCTTTTCAAGAGAACCCTCCATTGCCGTCGCGCTTCGACGATTTCTTTTACAGTTGACAATGTCCTTTTAAATTCGTTTCACGAGGATTGCCAACGACAAAAGTTCAGAAATCAATTAACGGTAATCTTCTTCGCGATATTATTTCGTCTCTATCGCTCCAAACTCTTCTTCGTAATTTTTTTTTGTCGGTTGTCATACTTTACTCTAACATGTTTTAATTAAATTTTATTTCAATGTAAATAATACCAAAAATATATTTATAATCGAATTTTTACACACTAAGTTAATGTCTCGTTTTCCAAGGACTTGTAGTTGCAACTATTTAGGGAACCCAGTCAGCGTTTAAATATCGATTTTGAAAAATTATTAATAAAATTTGTAGAATGTTTATAAGCGTAATTAACAAGTACAATAAAATGATTTTTTTAGTTCTGTTTTTAGTTTATTTTTCAGAACACTTAAGGTGTACCAATATCTTGATAAATCAAGTTTTGAGTTTTTGCCCTCTGTGCATGATTCAGAATCTTCCGATGGATAAATTCTGTTTTTTGGTGGTTTTATTTTCTTCACAATGCTTGTCTTCACCGGTTAAGTGTGGCGCACCTCTTTTAAGGTTTCTATGTCAAAGTTGCAAAAAAAAACCGATTTTGAAATTATTGTCACATTTCGAATTATGAAAGCATTGTACAAAATTTTCATTTGAATTTCAAACGTTGTTGCCCTTAACCGATGTAAATGAGCATTATGAAGAAAATGTGACGTCATAGAACAGAATTTATCTGTGCATTTTGAATCATGCGCAGAGGACAAAAACTTAAATCTTGATTTATCTGAGTATTGGTACATCTTAAGGATTATAAACAGAACTAAAAAATTTTTCGTTTGACACATAAAATAATAATATTTCAATTATGATTGTAGGCACTCTACAAATTTCTTAAATAATTTTTCAAAATTAATATTTTTACGCAGATTAGGTTCAATGGAGTCATGAAATTCGATATAATCGACATTTTGTATTGAAAGTCTTATTGCAAAATAAACTTTACGACAAAAGATGGGATTAATTCTATTTTTGTTAAAATTAACCGTTTGCTGCGTAGCAAATTAACTTTTGCGATTTAAAAATAGTTTTTATTTGATTCACCCCGTTTTTTTTTGTTCTAATATGCTCATGAATTGTTAAAAAATTATAAAATTAGTGAACATGATATTAGTGAATAAAGTCTAAAAAATAACCCTTTTTTAAAAAAATCATTGAAAATTAGTATATAGTTTTTTGGGGTTGCGGATTTCTGAAATCTGAACTCAGATTTTGAAAATTCGAAATGACGGATGCTATATGGTAGTCATAATATTTAAATATTACTGGATTCTGCTAAAGTCTAGCATACAAGGGTTTTACAAGTCACTGATTATGAATCAAAATTCGAATTTTGTAAATTGAAAATGGCGGATACAAGATGGAGGCCGAAAAATTAAAATTTACCGTATTCCACTGAATATTTAAATTTTACGGCCGCCATATTGAATCCATAATTTTCAATTTACAAAATTTAAGCTCATATTCGTAATCAGCGACCCTAAAAATACTTGAGAATCAATTTTTTGAAAAATCTGTTAATTCAAAAAATGTATACCGCAAAGATTTAAAACAAAAAAAATATTAAAAAAAACTTGATAATATCTTTCTTTTTTTATTCTTTTTTTTAATAGGTCCGTCGTTGAGCCTGAGGACATAAGGTTTATCATGTTTCCGATCTGTTTCTTAATAAGCGTAATTTTTCTCGCTGCGACACTCGTTGCCGGCTGCTTACTGCCAGCATCACACCACGTTTTACACTGGAGATGTCAGACCCATCATGTCGTCTGTTTGATGCTCGCCTACATTTTCATGGCGATTATACAGCTAGGCACTGGTTCTCTTCGTTCAATTGGAATGTGCGAGGTGGTCGGTAAGTACCTTAAAAAGGAAATATTTTCTTTTGTATCGGAATAAAAGGGTCAAATTTCAAAAGAATTGTTCTTTTGGAAATCAACGAGAAAAAATCAATTCAATTCAGTTAAAATCGATCCATCGTAGATCGATGTTTCACTATTTTTTTAAATTTCTTCGTACGAAAATTATTATTTGTTTAATAAATGTAGTATTTATTGAAGTTTATCTAGATAATATTGAAAAAGAATATTCTATTGTTCAATTTGAATTAAAAAAAAAAAATTATTCAATTTACATTATTTTTTAAATGAATAGTACAATCGAATGATCACGAACGTTAGATCATTTGTTTTAGAGGATTATACGTGATAAAAATGTACAATGCATAATTGGATCGTACATTGCAGCCACTCATTCAATAAGTAACAGAATTAACCATTATTGTTCTTCTTTGTATTTTTTATTGTAACGTTGAATATTATAACTTCTAATTCTTACGTTGTAGATTCGTGTGACTTTTTTTTATATGTAAATACTTCGGTTGACTAAACTACATAAATCAATTCTAGTACGTTTGATGAATAACTGTGCAATGGTAGATCATGAAAAAATGCGAAAGCTTTGAGTCGAATGAGAACCAAACTATGAAAATTCAATCAATTTTATTGATCCCACATTGAAAAAAGTGTTCGAAATAAATGTTTCACTTTTTTCCATGAATTTTTGGTTTTTATCGAAGTTAAAATGATGGAGATAATAATTTTCCATGTGTGTTTTCGAATTCATAAATAAAATAAAAAACATATTTACCGAAACTACATTACTTGATTTTACTTTTTAAATTTTTGATATAAAATTAAACGATTATTGAGTTTGATATGCGTATATTCATATCACGATAGAAACGGCAAAAGTCGAATTAATTTTACGGATTTCACATTGAAAAATAAAGCTGAAAATGGGAATCTCTCATTTTTTAATTTTTTTTTCAATCAAATGGCTATCATGGTAAATATCAAATTCATTATTTTTCATGTAAGCTATCAAATTTCAGAATAGCATAAAAATCTCATTATTTTTCAAAGCTGCACTTATTGCTTTTTATTTGAAATCTTCGGTATGAAATTGAACCAACACGAATATTGAGTTTGATCCATATTTACGTCGCGATAGCACAAACCTCAATTTTCCACTATATCGTATAGGGGAGGAGGAGGAGGAGGAGGAGGAGGGAGGCTTCCGTGAAATCGTTAAAACCAATTCACCGTGAGAATTTGAATTTATCCCCCAATTTTCGTTCCTCGTTCCTGATGTTCGTGTCTATGTATCGGACGTTCCAGGTATAATCCATGTTTTTCCAAAATTTTTGATTGAATTAAAAGATAAAAACAAAAACATTTTATGTGATGAAGAAAAATACTACACGCGTTACATTAGAGTTAATGAATTTTTATTTTTCTCGAATTGAACCAAAAATCTAGCGCTACTTAACGATATCTTTTCCCAATTTTCCATCGTTTAGATTAAAAATAAATTAATATCCAATATCTTATAGGAATTTTGATCGAAACGAAAATATAATTATAAAGTCACATTATGGACCACATTTTTTGAAATATTCAACAGAAATGCCTCTTAAATACATATTTGATATCATCAAAATAGAAGCATTACAAAATACTGAAATCAATCACTAATTAAATGGTTGTTTATAATTTATCAATCACTCAATTTTAATTAAGTGATCGATAAATTATGAAATTTCGGATAATTATTATTTTGTTTGGCTTCTTTTTGGAAAATTAATTTGGAACAGCCCATACATCTCTCTCTCTCTCTTTCTCTCTCTCTCTCTCTCTCTTGTTCTTTCTCACTTCTACTCTTCGCTCGTGAGCATTTGTCCACTCAATCTCCGTCCCGTATGAGTGTTTGAAACTACCCTGACAAACCCTTCGGTCCAGAACACGTGAAACATTCTCACGTATACACACACACGGACACGAACAATATATACATATATGTATATCATTGAAAAACGGTGCAAGGGTAGATTCCGAACCAACGTTATATTTGCTGGGGCGTTTTACCCTCAACCCGAAACTATCCGACGGGGTAATTATTCGGATGATCGTGGTAATCCCTTGGAAAAGCCCTCGCTCTTCTCTTCATGCCCGTTTCCGGGCACCGAGGTTATCTAGCAGTCCTGCAACATCGTTTTCAGTGAGCGGAGCACGAGTAAGCGCCCCGCAGAGCTCACTTGAACGTTTCTCGTTTTGTCCCGATCGTTGAAATCGATTATTCGAGTCCATACCCTGTAACCGAAGAGACAACTAAATGCGTGTCTTTCCCTCGAGAGGATTTTGGTCCGCGAGAATACCACGAGAACGGAGGAGAAGGGAATGACTCGTACCGCAGAAAAGGAAAGAGTAAACGCGAAATAGACCAAGTTCATGATTCGTTTAAAGAGGTATCATCGAAAATATTGAAATGAACTATCGAATTAATTTTTTTTTTTCCCTCGTCAAAAAATTGTTTTTTTTTTATTTTTCTGATATTGAAAAGTGGACTATCATTATCGACTATATAGTCAAAAATTGTTGTATTAAAAAAGTGCAATAAACAGCCACAATTTTATGAAGAAAAAAAAAACCAATTTGATTTTCATTTTGAAAAAGTGTTAAACACTCTCTCATTTGATTATTACGTATCGATGATGTCTCCTTAAACTTTTAAAATTTAATATTTACTCTACAGTTCTTTAAAACGAATTATTATTCCGTTTTTTAAAACGAGGCGTCTCCTTGACCATCCAGAACCTCCTTAGAATCAATACAAAAAAAGTTTGCCATTTCTATTCTTGCTTTGAATTTATTCCAATTCACGTTCATTTAATTTTATTTATTGATTCAATTTAATTCAATAGTTCATATCAATTTCAATATTAATTCAATATTATGGTAAGTGAAGAAAAAAAAATGATAGAAATCATTAATAACACAGTTGAATCGTTTATTGATCGTTCTGAAGTGACCTATGAAAAGAAAACGAGTTAGTTGAAAGCCCAAAGAATAAAAATCAATTTATTATCGATTCGTCGATCGTCTCGTGTTCGAAAAAAAAAAAAAAAAAAAAAAAACTTTGTGAGGAGAAATCGTTGCTCACTACACGTGTTTATGTGAATAGAAAATATGACGGAGATTATATATCTCGGAAATAACGTATACGTTGATCCTTTTTCATTCGAACGGAACATGAGCCCGGAAGGCGCGAACAAGGCTCCACACTACTAACCCCGTTAGATCGAGGGATTAAAACTCTCGAATTGTAAGTTGAAGATACACGAATTTCATTGACCCAGTTGAAAACATAACTTTTCACGATATAGTAATATCCCGATTTTATTATAAACATTGTTATTCTAACGAACATTAAAAACAAAATTAATTACGATTTTACGATTATTTTTTAATCTTTATAAAAGAGATTTTTTTCGAGATTATAAAAAATAATTGTATTTAAATTTGTAACGGTAATTCGATTATTTGATTTTTTGAAATTCGTGATATAGAGATTTTTTCTTTGGCTTCACATTTTTTTTTTTTTTTTTTCGTTTATGCATAAATATTTTTGTAATAACGATACGATGTGTATTCTTACGAAATATCTTTATTCTCTATCTTTCTCTCTTTCTTTCACGGTAAATTATAACGAACAATTAGCAGACTGAGATTTTTTTCTAGTTGAATTGACAAGTAAGGTCATTGTTCCTTGTCGTACAAAGCACGAGCTAAACGAGATATATTTCTTTTTCTCTTTCTCTCTCTATTTCTCTTTCTATTTCGTGGTGACGATAAATGTTGCAATCGTGAAACCACCAGGGTTTCGGGAAACCACGAGGGCCTTTTACAGAGTCTCGGCAAGTGCCTTCAACGCTCGAGGTATATACATTGTATATATATCCGAGACACGAATCTCGGGAAGATCCGAGAGAAAGAGAGAGAGAGAGAGAGAAAGGTGAAAGTGCCTGCGCTTGACCTACAAACTCATTCAATGTAATAAACATATATGTACATCCTTTTAAATCCGATTGAAAAATTTCACTGTTCTTTTTCTTCGAGTGTGTACGTGATCGTAAAAAATAATTCGAAACTGAAATTTTAAGGTAAAACAGACTTATATTTTTATATTTATTTACATATATATTCTACATTGATTATTAAGTATTAAGAGTAGACAATACATTTATTTTTTATAAAAAAAATGGGCAAAATTCGACTACTTATCTATATGTGGTTTTTAAGATAAAAAAAATAGTTTTTCAGTTTTTTTCACATACAAAATGGTTTGCAGACTCAAATAAGTTGTTGTAAATTGATTAAAGAACAACATACTTCAAGTTCAAAGGAAACATCAACTTTTTTCTCACTCGCTATACATCCTGTTTTCATTTGCTGGAGAAAAATTATTATTCAGTGAATGAGAGAAAATAATAATCATCGATAGAAGCACGAAAGTTGGAAAAATTCGTTTATTTCCAATGAGCTATTAGAGTCACGATCGCATATTTCTATTTTTATTTATTTTTTATCTCTCTTCCTTCCTTGAGCACTTTTTTTTTTTCGTTTCGCAACCTGATTCTCCGTGAGAAACCGGATGTATAATTCTTATTTATAACGATTGAAAAAAAAAAAAAACGTGTCGTAAACAATGCGGTAGTGAATATCGTTTTCATCTACGTAAGAGATACAAATATAATTGTAACAAGTAGAATTGTTAAGTGATGGCATAATGAGTGATGATAGGCATTCCAATCTTGGGAAGACATACGTTATATATATATTTATACGGTGCGATTCAAATATTATATACTGAGCAATTCTTATTTCAGTCGATGTTTTGATTCGAAAACGTTTTAAAATAATTAGATGTATAAATTCAATGATGATTTAAAAATAAAAAAATCATCATCTTCAAATAGGAAAATCATCATCGATAATAATATCGATATCTAATTACTTTAAAATTTTGTAACAGATTGAAGGACTTAATTTTCTTGTTTTGTTTTTTTTTCTTCTTTTTCGAGGGAACAATAAATGTTTATTGAAAAACTGTGAATAACATCGAGGAGTACATATTTTCATGTACCTGTTCAATTTTTTTTATTCAAAAATATTTCAAAAAAGCGTAACATTTATTGTTATTAAAAAAAAAGAAAAATCCC
>JABMBV010008016.1:0-10156 GCA_018906735.1 Mesochorus sp. PSUC_FEM 10030011 | reverse complement strand
ATATACAATTGATATATATATATGAATACAATCAATCGAGAATTCGTAATGTGACACAAGTATTTATCTGTATACATACATTACATTATCGTTTAATATCTCTGTTTTATTCAATGATTTTCCTGACGTCCGATCGTGCGTTTAACATCTTTATATACTCGTGATATCGTGATGACCCACTTGATAAAATCGTTGCCGTTATCGTTAAAATATAGACATCGTTAAATCGGTAAAGATATAGATAGATAAATTCATATGTTCATAGATACTTTATTAAAAACCATGGATAAGATTTACTTTGTGTATAATCAGAAAATAATTTTTGGAAAAATATATGTTCTCATTGCAGATTTACAAAATAAAATGAAAAAAAAATATGAGCAATAAAGAAAGAAAGAGACGATATCACTGAAAATTGTGTTAATTAATTGAACAATGGAATAAATCGTTTCAATCATTATATAACCAATCAAATAGGAAAAAAAATGAATTAAAAATTAGGGCGATCGGACGGTGCATTCGCAACATATCCGGATATCCTGTTCCAGCCTTTATATAAGCAGGAACTACAGCGAGACAATGGCGCAGACACCATGGTTTTTTTTTTAGCTTCGCGAGGTGACGATGGAATATTCGATCATTAAAAAAAGGAAGAAGATTAAAAAAAAAACGTGACGAAGTTTTGCACAGACATACACACATACGTGACACATCGGTCATGAGCAATTTCCATACGCCCCGTTATGGATGCGAACGTGATAATAATTTTCAACGCATGTATATACATTCAAAAAATATCTATAACGGTTATTTTTTTTTTTTCAAATTTTTTCCAGGTCGTCGAGCACAAGTTATGTGTTTCTCTCTTCGGTTCAATAACGCATGAAATAACAATGAATCGGCGATTAAAAATAATCCTGGGTATACTCGCGTCGTCCTAATATTTTTCCATTATTCCGGAAGCGGGAGAAAAACTACGTCGTTACCCCTCATTTTCTGTGCACTGAGCAAATAAATTTCCGAGCGAGTTTTAGCTTCATTTCTCCCCACTTCCGGCCAGCCGCTCTAATAGTGAGGTCCCTTGTTTCGTTCGCCACACAAAAAGTGCCTTTGTGTTGTTATCTCGCGTCAGGTGCGCCCCCTCCCCTTTTTCCTCCTTCTCTCCCTCCTCCTCTTTCCCTCCCACTGACCATACGGATTAGGATTTTTTTTTCTAATCGTTGGTGCTCACATTTCGTATGTATCGCGTGTGATTACAGTATCCGCTCGCGTGTATTAGCTGCAGCTCAATAAATACGAGAAAAAAAAATCGCTTTGCATACATAACAACGGAAAACCTGAATTCCAAGGTGTACAGATATGAAAATGTCTCACTTTTTTATTCTCCGATGTAATTTTCATTCTCAACGTTTGTTTTATTACGAAATTATCGTGATTCAATCGCTGCCTAATTGGATTAATTGTCATTGTAATTTCAATAATAATAATTAATTTTCTGACATTGATATATAACAGACGATGCCACAAAGTTTAATGGAAATTCGCGCTCGATTCCAGACGAGTTTTCCACGTGATCTCGCGACCACACCGATCCTAATATACCCACACTTGAAATTCTATATCTGGTGCACACGCGTGAAACACGTTTTCCCATATCGCGTTATACGTCTCGTTAGATTTTTTAAAAAACGTTTTTTTCATTGCCATCTGGCAAGTAAAGAACTTCCGGCTCGATATGAAATTCCTGTTGGCGTTTAACATGTCGTTGTGTTTTATTATTATTATTTTTTTTAATTTGAATTGATAATAAAATAAATTTCTGATTTTTTTTTAGATTTCCAGTCATGTCAATTTAATTTAAAAAATTAATTTTTTACGATTTTTTTTAATTGAGTCATTTATTCGTTAAAATTCAATCGAGAGTCGAGACGAAGAAACGCGTCAAAGTAAAACAGCAGCGAATGGACGCGTATACGCTTATACGGAAATGCATTCACGTATCAAGTTGGATATATATGAATGAAAACTGCAAGTGGGTCATATTCGAAGCACGGAGAGAAAGGAACATGACCCGGAATTCCCATATACGAAATGAGGATTCTTCTCTCGGATTCCCACGCGCTTATCATCAGCGATCTTTTACATTGCATAACTATGTGTATATATGCATGCGCTGGTCAGTGTGTTCCGGGTAAATGTAATGTCACGTACATCATTTTGCGATAGAAAAAATAGTTTGAATTTAATAAAAATATCATTTACTTGCCAATGAAATATATCGTTAGACCAATAATTTTACGAAATACGAACATATTTTCAAATTTTCTTTAAATATAATTTTACTTAATTACATAACTAAGAAGATAAATGAATTTTCAAATAATAAGTGCTTAAAAGACTTGAGAATTCACAGATGTACGATTGGTTTTGAATGAATCTGTAGACGTATATTGGAGTTTGAGGGTATAAGCCGCGGGCCTTTTCGGCTCGCTAAGTAATGCCTAATGTTCCCCCGGTTGGATAAGGGCATAAAAATTTGTTTTGTTTCTTCATTCCTCCTCTTTCACTTTTCGTCCTTCTCACCAAGACGTTTATCCATCTCTCTTTGATTTTTTTCTTCCTTTTTTTTTGGAAGGTCGCATTCCAACGGCACCTGATTGCCGGGAGCGAGAGGGAGAGAGGGAGAGAGAGGGAGGGAGAGAGAGAAACCGTCGCCGCCGTCGCGTATTTATATATATATAGTGATGAGGAAGGTTCCGACTCGGGGTGGTCCGAATAGCTCTCCGAGGCCCCCTCGGGAACCGTTTTTGGGACCCCCGAGCGCCGTCATGACTTTTGTTTTTTATCCCTACTCTTTTTCCCCGTCTCTCTCGCTGGTCCACTCCTTTTTTTCTCATGCTCGATCCGCTCGTTCTTTTATCTCCTCTCCTCTCTTTGGGCTTCATTAATCTCATCGATCCTTCACTAATTCGGAATATCTCGTTTATCATTTAAACTATTATTTTGTTCATTGAACGAAATACGTAACGTTTGAACCCTTTATTAGCCCTCCTTATATACTTTCTTTCCATCGCCCTCGAGCCTCATTCTCACGATGATAAATCCTTGTTAACTATACTCCGTCAATTCTCCAGGGTAATATTTTCGCTAAATGGCCCAACGTTTACTATATCTTAAGCTCTTTCACTCGAAAAAATTCTCCAAATTCTTCAAATTTCTTTTCTGAGTCATCCGAGCCCTAAAATTGCGGAAGAAAAAAATATTTTCCACGAAATGTCTATTTCGAATTATTCTTCAATATACAAAATCGAAAATTTCTATTTTTCACACGCTATAACTTGGAAAAAATCTTCTGGCTAATCGGTCAGTATGACCAAACGATCGTGAATAAAAGAAAAAAAAAACAACGATTTTATATCGATTGGACGAATGTGCCGGACAATGAGAGAACAAATAAGTGAAAGAAGCTGCGTGGAAAGAAAGAGAAAAAGATGCGAAACAAGAGATCGTGGGCAAGTTGAGACATTTTTACCTGGAGCCTACCGCGGCTACTATATACAATCTTATAAGCTATACGCGGTGGAAAGATATTGACTCGTCTTTTCTCATCCCCTGGCAGAGACTTCCTCTCCCGGAAATATATGGACGCGTATATACACACAAACACATATAAATATGTGGATGGCAGGAAGCTTGGGACCAGAATGGCGCCAGGATCGGCCTTTAAGGCAAGCTCCGAACTTCCTTTTAAAGCTGAGCCATCATAAGCGCTGCGATCCCCGAACACCGGGACGCTGACGCAGAAACGGCAGATAATATATGGGCCCAGTTTTGGGGGACCTCGGGGCCCTACGCGAGGTTCGCCAGAGCGATCTCTGGACCCCTACCTTTCTCCCTTTATCTTTATCTCTCTTGATCTCGCTTTCTCTCCCTCTTTCTCCCTCCTTTTCTCTCTCTCTCTCTCTCTCTCTCCCCCTCTTTCTCTCTGGTCTGTTGTATAGGAGGCCTCAAGCACTATTGAATAGCTCAATTTTCGCGTGCGTGCGCGATCTCAAAGAATCATCGAGAGACCACAGCGGCGGTTATCGACAAATTGGTTAAAGCTCTTCCTCTCGTTCTCTCTCTTTTTTTCCCCTCTGAAAATTTTGCTTAACCCACCAGCTTTTAAAAACTCATCCAAAAAATCTCTATCGTCGATCTTTCTAACCAATTTCCGATATAATTCAATCTTCAAACCGACACAATTTGGTAATTAAAGAAAAAAATCTTATTATTTTTCTGTTCCAGAACATTCAAGCTTTTTTTCGCGATCTCTGATGAACGAGACTTCTACAGATTATCGCGGAAGGAATAAAATTCCGACTGGAATTTTTGCTCGGAACTAAAGAGCACTTATTTATCGCAAAAATATACAATGTGTAAATATATATAATACGAAGTCTATACGGATTTGCGAATGCATAAGTTATCTAAAGGAAACATATAAAACTATACGTGAGACGCGCGATCGTCGTGAAGACGTACATGGAATATCAAAGTTTCAAAGTAAAATGAAAAATAATTGATAGAATCGTAATTTGAATTATTGCGTTTCACGACATTAATTCGTCGATCGCGGACTTAAATCTCAATTACAATACTCAAAGGCTAAACATTTCAAGGGCCTGGCTATTCTCAACTTTTTATCGAAGGAATATCGTCTTTGATGTCACGCACGTATCGCCGCTGTCGCGAACACCTCGCGCAGGAGGAGAGAATAATCTCAAGATTATAAACGCCTCCCCCCCCTCCTCAACTCTTTGCACTTGGATTTTCCTGCTTGTAAGCATTCATCGAGCGTTCATTCACTCGAACAAATGCGTCTGTACATGTACATTTAACAAGAATAAAGAAAGAGAGAGAGAGAGAGAGGGAGAGAAGAAACGTCGATTCTCTACGAGGAGTTTTCGCTTTTATGCTATAGGTTCTTGTCTTTTTTTTCTGCCCGTTACGTCACAGGATTATATACGCGTGCATCTCTGCCGAGCGTGATTTATTACCGTTCCTTATAGACATAGTTTACGCTGAAAATGGCCTGTGTGTGTTTGTGTTTTCAATTATTTATTTTATATACACATACGCAGGTATCACGACGACGAGAATGGTGGAATCTTTCAGTAGAAATTTCTCCTCTCGCCGGGATCGAGGCAACATTGCACGCACGCATACACGCACATATATGAAAGATAGCTCGATCTTCGGAGTAAGCGAGAAGAAGAAAGGATTCCTCCACGTGCAACGATCGGGCGCGCGCGGGAGAGCGCAACAGGTCATCAGCCACCAGAAAGAGAGGGAGAGAGAGAGAGAGCGGGAGGGAGAGAGGGAGAAAAAGTAACCAAACATGCACTTGTACTGGAACAATTTTCACGAGGTTGCCTTTTTTTTCTGGCGGTTTATCGAAAAATTCAATTACTCTGTAAAAAGATTGGTATAATGATGTGTGCACAATCTGCGGCCTGACCTCATCGGTTTATTACTCTTTTTTTTTATTCACAAATTGGCGAGCAATCGTTTCTTCCACTCATTTATCAAACTTGGGTGGCATACGCACTATCTTCAATGATTATTGTCTAATTAAGGAGGTTCTGGATGATTGAAAAAACATCTCGTTTTAAAAAATGCATAATATAATTTGTTATGAAAAATTTTATTGTAAGTATTGTAATTGTTTAAGTAGATGTGATAACAATTTTAATAGTAATTTAGATTTAATAGAGTGACTTTAATTATTATTTCTTTTATAAAATAATTTTTAGATACTACGATCAATTATCATTTTTTTTTTAATTTGATAAAATAAATTGCTATTTGTATGCAAAAAATTAATTCGATCTGTTCATTTTTAATGTGTTTTTTTCCATATTTTTCTTTTCTCTCGTAAAAATACGTAAAAAAGTTGAAATCTTTGAAAATTACATACATGGTAAATTTAATCAAAATTTTGCAAAACAATTTTTTTTACCATGTAAAATATAATATTGATTCTTCAATAATATGGCTCTATTTTATAAAATCATCCAAAATCTCCTTGATTTATATTTTTTCAAGGTAAAAAAAAAACATTTTTTAATGAACTCTAATAATTAATCAATTAAACATCTATGATTCTCAGTACTGAACGTAACGTGAGTAAGAAAGAAAAACATCGAAATTCGTGTCGAAATTTTTAAAAAATATGTGAAATCAAATATCAAATTTTCAATAACGTGTCTACTTTTTGTAAAACCATCCAGAACGTCCTTAATAAAAACACTTATATACCGATTTCCTAACTTTTTTGATCATTTAAAATAAAGAAGAATAAGATATTTTTTTTTAAATGTGAGAGAAACTCACTGTGAGCTGCAAAAGTCATAATGACGTCGCTCTGATCGATCGCCCTGAGATCCTGACCGGTAAGATCAAATTCACCGGAATCACCATTGAGATAAGGGTGATGATGATTATTCGTATCGTCGTTTTCGCCCAAGGCGTTTTCATAAATATCGATTAAAAATTTGGGTGCCGATCTCCGTACTTGCGGCACTTTACCGATAACGCTTTTCGGTCTGTCCGGCAGACCGAGAAGATTCAGGATCTCGTGCTCGACCTCGCGTTTTTCGCGCTGCGACACGACCCTGTGAACTACGGTCTGGTCATGTCCATTGTCGACGTAAAGACCGCTCATACGTGCCGACATAGTTATATTCATTAGATCGACCAATGTCGCGACGAATACAACGATACCGCAAGCCTGACCGCAGAAACTTCTCGGTCTTCTTCCGATCGATCCTGTTTCGAAAAACATTTCTCGTCGATTTATTTTAACGAACAAATTTTCTATTTTTTTTTAATATTTATATTTATTTGTCTCGACGGAATGTCCCACTCGAGTTTACGAAATCATAAAGAAATTTTCGTTAAGCCACTATTATCACGATCTTTCTTTCTCGTTCTCGTCTTTGTATTTCGTCTTCGAGACCGGGCACCCTCCACCACGGGGGTTGTCGCCCGGCGGTCCACCTCGTCGACGTTATTTTCCAAGTTTCGAATGTTTTTCTTAATTATTTTAGCTAGTTTGATTGTCCTCGCAATTGTTGATCGGACGATCGATAATTCTGTACGATCCAGTTCGTCAGATTTACGATATTTTTTGCTTTTTTTAATATCGATCGTCTCGTTTGAAGAATTTTTTACGCGATTTTATAAATACACTTCGGAGAAATTAGTCGATTTATTCACTACCGATACTGCGATCAACTATAACGATTTTTCCCGTGTTTATCACTAATCGTTATTTATTCAATCTTCAATCTTTTTTTTTAATCGGTGAAAATCACTGCCTAATACAGATCGGTAATAAAAAACCAATTTTTCCTTCGAAATATCAACGACTCTCGTATGGAGTCGCATAACCGATATTGCCTTTTCCCAAATATACCCAGCCGCGATCTATATAAATATTCAACGCACTTTAACCATATCCACATCACATAATGTCACGTTGTCCGATCGATGGTGCGACAAGGATGTTTCGATTTATCAATTTTAATGTGAAGCGATGAAAAGCGTATGTTTCCTTGGTTCCTCGTGACCGAAGACATCGAATTCACTTACGGCACACTTGCTCGGGTCTTGCGCCTGTTATCGAGTTTCACCGAACGACAGCTCGGATATCGATACCGGTCATCACAGGAGAAAGAGAGGAAAATAACGTGATATACGTGTGATGTACGTGTGCAATTTCAAGAGAAAAGAGCCGGTCCCGCGCGCAAATTTGCGCGGGGAACGAAGGGATATTTGGTTTTATTTTATTTTTCAAACTTGTTTAAAGATCGTTTTCAAATGTATAACGATAATAATGTAACTCGCGATCGTCGTTTATGGTGGAGTGAATAAATATTTAAACGGACCGCGCGCGCGCGCTACCGACGACTCTCGTTGACCGCTCGACTCTGAGAGCTGGCAGGCCGCAATGAACCAACAGAGCTGCTCACCAGAGAGTCTGTTTGTCTGGGACGAGTCGCACGCGCGGAACCGTATAACACCAATACCATACACGCACACACTTGTTCAATGTTGAGCTGCTTTGCCACACTCTGCGGGTTCTCTTAGCGGCTGCTGCTGCTGTTGCTGCTGCTGCTGCTGCTGCTGCTGGCTTTTGCTTACGGACTCCACGGTGTGTGCTCTCCTCGAAGTCTCTCTCGGACAAGTCCTCGTCTTTGGCCTCACGGCCTCACCACCGCCTTTCAGGAGCGTACGGAGTATCAAACGTAACCCCTTTCGGGGCCCGGTTTTCATCGAGAGCAGATCGGCGCAGACAAAGAGAGCACAGAAAGATTGACAAAAGGCAAATCAACGAATTACAAAGCCATGAATAACGGAGCACCCCTGAGTTTTTGTTTTTCATGCCCCGATAGCCTTGAGACCGTCAACGAGCAGAATTCCATTGCCGATTTTTGATCGATCGATTTAGACGCTTTGAAAGTTGTATGTGGATATCGGAAGTTCGATTCATTGATGATTTTGATCATTTAAAGATGTTGATATTTATTATTCGGAGCTTTTAGACATTGATTGCCGATTTTTAAAGCTTCTAATC
Source organism: Mesochorus sp. PSUC_FEM 10030011 (assembly GCA_018906735.1). Taxonomy (NCBI): domain Eukaryota; kingdom Metazoa; phylum Arthropoda; class Insecta; order Hymenoptera; family Ichneumonidae; genus Mesochorus; species Mesochorus sp. PSUC_FEM 10030011. Next base: position 1,536 of record JABMBV010008016.1, on the reverse strand, counting down.
AAAGTTCGAAACTGTACAGACTTAAGATTTGTTTAACAGCCGCATTGTCAGTATTTCCTCTTGTTTTTTTCAAACGATCGATGAAAATGTCTTATTCTTCCCATACAGCTCACGCGATCTCTAACCCTCGCAGTTAACCTCCATTTTTTTCCCTGGGATTTAGATAAAGTTCGCTAAATTCCCATGTACAGATAATACGAGTTATGAGAAAGATCGGACTCCCCATCGTGAAGATGGTTCCAGCGCCGGACCACCGAGAAAGATCATAGTCCTCTTTGACCACGGGCCGATCTTTCCTTTCGGGAATCAGCGGGGAGTCTGCGGCCACTTTTGTTTTCCAAGAATATACGCGCATGTATATGTTTACATGCTTTACCTGTGTCTATGTGTACAAACTCAGGAGCATTTTTCTCCTCGTCTTTTCCGAGCAACACCAGCAGAAGATTTAAAACAAACGAGATCGGTATCTCGAGGTCGCAGGGGTCCGTACATATCTTTACGCACATAAATCCGCGGGAATCCTAACTCAAAAATTTTCTTAGCTCTCCTCGGACACTTGTCGGTATATATGACACAAATGATATACGCTCCTGACTCATAGAGAGACATAGGACCCGCCCCGTGCCGAAGAAGTAGGCGGTTACGGAGACCGTGGCCGATCTAAAGTGGATTCAAACCGATCCATGCGCCTCGCGTTGAATACATCACGATCGCGATGGCGCGACTCATCGCGAGCAATGATCGTCTTTACGCATTGTCGATGATTCTATATATACTCGACGATCTTCGATGATTTATCCATCGAGACTTTTATATACGTACCAAGAAATTCATTGTCGAGTTCCTATACCATATGACAGCTGATTACTCGCCATTTCTATGTACCTGTTACTCTTACGAAATTACTTCCGGTATAACGTGTCATGATTCACAATGTCTGGGAGGAAAACTAAGCTTGAGAATCTTTTTTCCTCCCTGTCTGACTCTAACGTCTTGTTCCCCTTCGTGGAAACTTTGAATCTGCGATATCGATTTTTCTTTCCATTTTTCACAACAAATGTTTCTTCCATTATCAAATTTCTGAAGATTCTTTTAGAAACTTCTCATAGAGCGCAAAAAATCGTTTTTTTTGTTATTTAACGATTATTCAAATCACCACAAGTTTTAAAAGCCATATTACGTTTTTTTTTGTATTTAAGAGGGTTCCGGATGGTTTTACAAGATAAAACCATATCATCAATAAATTAATGTTATATTTTACATATTTTTATACATTATTTTGCAAAATTTCAATCCAATTTACCATGTATTTGAAAAATTATTGGTTTTCAAAAATTGCAACTTTTTTACGTGTTCTTACGAGAAAAGAGAAAAATATGGAAAAAAGAACACATCAAAAATGAACAGATCGAATAAATTTGTTGCTTATAAACAAGATATTATTTTATCAAATAAAAAAAAAAACACATAATTGACCGCAGTTTATAAAAATTATTTTAATTAAAAAAAAATCATAATTAAAGTCACTTTATTTTA
>JABMBV010008005.1:0-10156 GCA_018906735.1 Mesochorus sp. PSUC_FEM 10030011 | reverse complement strand
TAAATAAATAAATTAATTAATTAAAAGATAAGGATGGTATAAATAAATCGATTGATATGCATGATATTAGATTAACTGTAAACTCGAAATTTAAATACTGTAGTCATAAACTTGTAGGTTTATCGAAGCCTAAACTCGAAACGAATGAACAAGATGAACTAGTTCGGAGGACATGTAAGAGTTTAGTTAGTTTTACTCCTGATGAGCCCCGAGTCCTCTCACTCTCACTAGAGGATTTTACGCTTTCACTTGAATAGGAGGCGAGAATTCTCGAATAGTAGAGCAGCAACAGCATCAGCCCGTTCTGTATAGAGCTCCCAGTGTGAGCCAGAGCTATCCCTCGCTATCTCACTTTTGAGCCTTCCGTGCTTCACACATATACAACTGTGTATGTAAAGAACACTCCTCCACGTGCATTCGCCAGGGCGCAATCGCCCCTCTAACGTTGGGGAGGCTGCCTCGAAATTGGTGGGAGAAAAGGAGGATGGGGTGGCTCGGTGTATAGGGTGAATCGTGCAAATAGTGTAGATTACCTTGATTAGTTTGCCCTACCCGTACTCCGAGCGTATATCCTTTGTCCGAGGGAGAGAGACAAACGGAAGGCTCACCGAAAGTTACAAGAGAGAGAGAGAGAGAGAGAGAGAGATGAATGTATATCGTTTGAACTACACGATATAGCATATCTGTATACAAAACTCTATATGTATAACAGAGTTGCCACAAGAGAGCCGGGGCAAGAGAAAGTCAGAGGGTAAAGAGAAAACGAACGCCGGAATCCTGGCCCAAACTACGAGATTGGATGTTTACGGAAAAATTTTTTTTTTCCTCGTGTGAAATTTCGTCGACGACGAGGGTTTGCACTTCCGGGCTGGTCCAGATTTGAGCTATAAGGGTACACACACTTTGCCCCTTGTAACGTATAAATGTGTCTATGTACCGAGACGTGTGAACTTGATTCAGTTCAATGGCAAACTTGGAACGTATAAAATTGACTTAAACATTTTTTTTTTTTTTAATTTCCATGTGGAAAGCATATTTCCTAGTCTTGGCAGACCCTACGAATTCCTAAATTTTTATTGTAAAAGTATAATTTTCGTTGCGATGATTACTTATTTAAAAATTGTAAATTCCAAATGTATTACCGAGTTGACCTTATTTTTGGTATTTGGAATTGCTGAGAACGAAGGAGAATCGTTTAATAACTTGTTTTATTTGTTGTAAATCGTTATCGTTTGACGTTTATTTATGAATCGATATTCCGTAGCAGTAAAAGAAAATTTATTTCCCAACTCGGATACACATCTGATAATACTTCGGCCTATAGTATCCACTTAGGAAGAATTTTCATCGCGCGAGGCGGCGGGCGTCAAGGGCATAGTAGTAACGGACGATCGTGCGGCCAGAGTCGGTAGGGCGTGAGGTGCACGCGATCGAACGCGATGTGTATATGTAGCACGAGAGCGATCTTCCTCGCGGGGTTTCGCGGTCCGCTGGAACCTCGTTAGGTGAATCCAGAGGGCACGTACGCGAGGGCGGACATCAGGGCATCCGGACATCCAGGAAAGAAGAAGATACTGCGCCTTGCGGTTGGTGTACGACGATGAGATGCGGGGATGAGGGGTATCGAGGAACGTATATAAGGATGGATATATATAGATGTGTATGAAACACATCCTCACGGCACCCATAAGTTCGTTAAGGTACCGTTGCTCTTCCAATTTTCACTTTAGCAGAATTTACGAGCCCCTAAAAGACCAGTCGTATCTTACGCGAACGCACACACCATTCCACAGCTATCAGAATCCCCATCCACCTATATTCTTCCTCTTCTTCTACTTATTTTTTTTTTCTTCCCCACCGCTGCTTCGTTTCATTCTGGTTGACTCGCCGCAAGTAGAACAAAATTGTACGGGACTCGAAGAAGTTTTTAAAAGGCTCCTCTCTTTCTCCTCCTCTTCCCTTTCTCAAAGTGGTTTGTAATATATTCACGTCTAATGGCACGAATGAATTGTGTATATCACTGCTCACACCAACGAGAAACGAAGAAAATTTTCTACTTATTCAACGTTTTTATACCGTCTGACCAACGCGAGTTATCGAGCTTTCAACTGAATTATATTCTCACCACTGATCGCTGCGTATGCAAATTACATTCTGTTTGAAGATTGAAGAAGAAAATTTAAAATCGCTACTGATGTGCAAACGTCGTACAAAAATCTTAAGATCATTCGTAGAAAGTAACCTTTTTCATATTAAAAAAAAAAAAAATTCTCTTTCATTTTTTAGCATCTTTTAATCTGACCACGAGTTATCAAAATTTCAACAGAACTATTTTCCTCCTGGACTATCAGAATGCTAAAAAAAGTTATTATTAAATGATGCTAAAAAGGATTTAAAACTTCAGCTGATGAGTAGCTATCGTCCAAGAATCTTCAACAGTTTATAAAAAATAAGCATTTTTACGTTGAACATACTAAATCGCTTGAATCCCAGACGCTGCAAGGTTTCAGTGTGTGGTTGAGCTCTTATATCCGATTATCCGCGAAACGTGTACGTAGACATCATTCGGTAGATCCACGATGGTTTATCGAACACGAGATCGATCGCGGTTCAAGAACCAAGCTGCCTGCAACATGCATTGGAAGCTGATGGATAGATGCTGTCCCAACTATTACAGTAGGTGCGTATATGTAAGCCTGGCAGTGTATATACACAGACATACGTATAGTGTGCCAACAGAGTGTAATGCACATTGGTGAGTATAAATCTTTGCCTTTGTGTGTATGTGTGTGCGTGAATTTCATCGAGTAATTTCTGGATGCGTAGACGTGGCACGTCTCTGACTGGTGATAGTCAGATGACGATCACCACATGCCCAATATCCACGTTCGTATATATTTCCACTTGTCCTGGTGCGTGTATATGTGTATACGCTGCTGGTACTCTCAGCCGAGTACTATATTAGTAGTATCATCATGCAAATATCGGAAATCGGATGCAAACGCCTGATGGGTCTTACGCGCGCGTGTGCTACATCGAGGCTGCATCGGTTTCAGTTCCAAAGAGAGAGAGAGAGAAGCGATTGGATCCACGGGAAGTTCTACGCCAGATCAACCCAACTTCTGCTGCCAGCCATTATGTCCATTTTCTTCCTTTCCATTGGATTATATCTTGGAAGATCTTGGATAAACAGCTTGACGTAGTTTTCGCGTATCATTTGGATGGAGCTGATTGGACTGCATCGCTGATTTGAAAATCGGATCAACTCTTGGTGGAATATCCCGTACAGATGAACGGGTGCGGGATCGCAGATGGGGAATACTAGAGGAGAATCGTGGAAGTGCACGTTCCGAGGTCGGCGTAACCATTGGACTATCCTGATAACTCTCGGTAATCCCGGTACGGTGACGATACATTGGCACGGCATAAACCCCTCCTGGGATCTCTCTTCCTCCCTTTCTCTCTCTCTCTCTCTCTCTCTCTCTCTCTCTTTGCCTCATCCCAATAGAGCACTCACAAGGTCCCCGGTCGAATGCCACATCCAGCATGCTCCAGAGCCAGTACCAGTTATACATGAGTCATTCCACCTAATATGGACTGAAGTTGTGCCGCAGTTCTGAATGTTAAATCATGACTACGCCTCTAAAATAGTTCATTACTAAGGGAGCTTCCGTGATTTTTTTTTAAATTTTTTCGTGGAGTTCTTTTAATATTACAGCAAAATCAAAATTTCAAAATTTCGAGTGGAACCCTGTCAAAGTTACAACCAATTGAAAATTCCAACATTTGTAACAGAAAAATTTTTAAACTTTGAGTTGAGTCCTTTCGAAGTTACAATGAACTGAAAATTCTACATTTCACTACTGGAAATTTAGAAATTTAGAGTTGGCTGTAGCTTCAAAAGAGCTCAACGAAAAAATTTGAAAAAAAAACAAATCGTGGAAGCTCCCGCATTATTGAAAGTTCAGAAGCCCCGGCATAACTTCAGTCCATATTTGATGGAATGACTCGTATGCAGCGAACGAGATCCAATAGCAAGAGAGTACAGAGCACGCTGACAAAATGTTGTCATTCGCGGCTTATCTCAACTGCGTTTGGGGATTCCAGAGGCTCGCTTTCGTACTTCGATGCAGATGTGAGTGTGTGTGTGTGTGTGCATATTCTTGATGCCAGTCTGTGCAGTATGAGCCCGAGGCTACGCACATGTTACTATCAAAGTTTCACAGTGACAACTATACACATATGTGCGCGCGTTGTACGTCGATATTCTCACGTGCAATCACGGTGTGTGACACGTCCGGCACGTCTCACTTCAAAGTTATGCATTTTGTAACCCAACGCAATTGGCAGCAGCGACTAAGTGACTGATCGGTGTGATATTCGAGCCTGCAGTCAACGACTGCGGTATCTCTGTCTGTCTACGGATTCCTCCGGTATAGCCATCAATTCCTGCCACAGTGATATGTTTCAGATGGTAACCATCCCATGTACAGTTACAGTTGTTTGCTGATAAAGGTCGAGCCTGTATATGCGAAAGCTCACAGCTTAAGCGTTATCGATTCCTCGATGATGATGTTCCTCGTCGAAGAATTCCTTTCTCACAGTAACCACGTGTATTTTTTTATATACTTATACGTTTGAGGGAGCCAAGAGTAGATCGTAGATCATGGAAAAGAAGAGGGAATGCAATTTTCTGGCAAACGTATACAGAGGGGAATATTCACTGGTACAAACGCGCTGCCTTGCCACACGATAAGTATATATTCTGCTTACAGGACATCCACCGAGATGAACTGACGCATCAGAGAAACGAGGAACACCGTAAATGTTATGTGATATACTCCAACGAAAGTCGATGATATGAAAAGAGATCGAGGGTGTGGTAGGAGGAAGAACGCGAACTCAAGATACGACTTTTCTCGTAGTCGCGCAAATGGCAGCGCTCGTGACGTCGCAGTCTTACAAATTGTTTTTTTTTGTATTATAACCATTTTCTTTTACGAGCCTCGCCAAATAGCAAACTGCTATTGGGTATCAACATTACCAGCATAAAATAAAATTGCTTAGTTCTAAAGTAATTATCAATCATGTTATAGTGAGATGAAAAATGCATTATTGGAATTGAAATTAGTAGAAAAGATGGTAAAATGTATTTCAAAATAAATCAAGAGACGCGGCAGTGTCTTGACGCCAAGTTATTAAAGCCCAAAATTTATGTAAAATATCCTGACCAACCGTGTACTCTATTATATAGCAAAATTGCCAAAAATCCTAAAATTTTAAACTTTAAACGTTTTATTTCTTGCTTACCTTGATGATTAATACAAAGACCCCAGCCTAAACTGCAACGTGCACGTTTTTTTAGCCCGTCACATAGCTTTGACTATCAAAACTTTAATTTTATGTTGGTACAGAATAGCAGACAGCTATTTTATAAGACTTGCCCCGTTCTTATATGGTATCCTCTTTTCTGCTTTTGTTCTCTCTTTTACTGACTCCGAAGATAGGGATAGTTCAGGATCTGCTTGGAGAGTTGGTAAGAAAAGAAGGAAACGAGCACACCCGTGGAAACACCCGAAGAATATGTGAAAGTGGAACGTGTTCATGAACCATTCGTGCTCACACGACTGTTCCACAACGTGCGTCTTTAGTAGCTTCAGGCTATATAATGTGATGTGAATTTAACCATGACGTAGATTGCATACTGCAATGTCGTACTGACGACTGCAATGCTTTATTCTGGTTCATCGAAAATCATCGTTTATTATCTTCTACAAAATGGCCTCTTTTTTACTCCTACGATGTTTGAATGATAGAAAAAGGTAAGTGGGTAAATAGAAACTGTTTCAGTTGAAATTATTTATTTTTGTGTATACTGATAACTTTTTATTATTTACCTAAAATACGAAAGGAACTACGATGCAATTTATACAAGGATTTGCAATATTCTGAGAAAACAGGAGAAAATATTTGAAATAACTTGACACTCAACAATGCCGTTTTTTTTCAAAGTAACCTTTCAAATATACCTTTGCTCATCACATCAATTTTAGATCTCTTGGAAGCATTACAATTTGTAATATGACGATTTATTGTGAGCGTCGTAACGTGCATAATTCCTTTCAATATGATTTCTTCTTTCTGTGGATACCAAAAGCTGTTTCTATTGTAAAAAAAATAAATGTTTAAGATCCAATCGTTTATCGATAAATGCCATAATCCCCAACAAACGTGACAAAAATCCATGGAGAGTATATCAACGAATTTTGTTTGAGTGAAACCGATATATTCTTCGACTACTTTGCCGTGACTATCCTCTATTTACGATCGTTTACATGACGTGCTTTCCTCCACGTCGACGGGATAATGCACCTATATTACTTGAACGTAGTGACGGAGTCGTAAAACCCTTGAGACGACGGAATGATATCGTTTTCTCTCTCGTCAAAGGTACGAGAAAAAGTTCTTTTTAACATTAAGTACTTGGATACAGATATATTTATATTTAGATATAATACCGTTACGAGTATACGTATATACCTACGGATAAATTCTCGGTGCACAGTAGTCGCACTATCGGTGTTAAGAAGATATGGTGAAAAGGGAAGAGCTTTCGTCGTCTATCCAGTTGGGCGACAGACGATGACGACATCGCCGTTGTATAGTATACTCTGCTATATCACAAGCGAGAAGGCGATTATCTCGAGCTTAGCAAAGTGACTTGATCGACTTTTCAGATCTGCCGTCCCGGGGTTCCATGCCCGCTCGAGCAAAACTCTGATGCCTTCGGATCTTCGATATAAAGCTTTTATGTAACGGGCACAGAGAAACACCGGCTTTGAGTCTCAAGCAAAAGTCGGAAGAGAGACAGACAGATATACGTGTTACATATAGACATTGTTATACCTTGTGTGGGCTGGTTAAACTTTCATAGTAATTTGCTGAAAGTTTACAGTTCACGTGTAAAATAAGGGTTGGTTTTAATTCATTAAAATTAACACTTTTCAACGAATGTCTCGTAGAAAAAATTAAATCTTCATAGTCCCTTGCAGATATACAATAATCCTTTTATTTACTAGATCGAATTTTCCCACGGTCTAAAATAGATGAATTATGATATTTTACGTTTTTCGGCATAAAGCTGTCGAAAATGCATGCAAATATTGAAGATTTCGTTCGATGTTAAAGAAGTTGGGGATAATTTTACAAAATGAAACCATATTTAACAAAAAAACTAATATTGTATTTTATATATTTAAAAAAAAATTCAGTCTAATTCACCGCGTATTTGAAAAATCATCAGTTTTAAAAAAATGTAACTTTTTAGGGTGTTCTCGAGAGAGGGTCAAAAATAGAGAAAAAAATTAAATGACAGCAGTTTAAAAAAAATATGTATCATTATTTAAAAAAATAATAATTAAATTCACTTCTTTCATCTAAGTGATTATAAAACAGTTTTATCACATCTACCGAAAATTCTATAAAATAAATTTATATTTTTTTAACAAGATTTTTTTCAGCAATCCTTAAGACGTGACTCGCAGAAAAATAAAATACGACAAGGTTAGGAAAAAACGTTGAATGTTCCAGGACAAAACTGTCGAGTATTAACGTGAAAAGACTGAGGATTCTGTTCGGTGTCAGGCCGAAACTGGGGAGCAAAACTAAATAGGACAGGATGAATCCAAAAAAAAAAGAAGTGAGAGATTTAATTCTGGGAATATAATGAAAAATGTATCCGGACTTTGGTCGGGAGTGTGCAATGAGAATGGCGTGTATACATAGAAACGCGAGTACGGAAGAGTTTTTCAACACCGTGTGGCAAAATTGCGAGTACGGCGAGGGAGAAACGGAGAGGCTACCTGACGAGCTGTACGAGACCCTTGGTGGAGTTGCCACCACGCCGCGGAAGTGGTCGGGCGGAATTTGAATTAATTACGGGGGAAAGTGAACAAGCCAAGACCGAGGCCGCGAGCAGTAGCAGCAGCAGCAGCAGCAGCAGCAGCGCATCTCGATGTAAGGCGAGGGTGAACGCGCGGTGAGAAAGGATGATAAGGGAAACAGGGAAGGAGAGAAGAGGAGAGAGGGGAAGAAAGTGAGCGGAGCATAGGGAAGTAGAGAGAAAGCGAGCATGATGGAGTTGGAGAGATCGTTTCGCACCGAGGGATGTTGCGGGAGAGAGAACGCGAGAGGAGGAAAAGCAAGGAAGAAGGAAATAGACTGAGATGGGGTGAGAAATTCTAGGGTTGAACGAAGAGGAAAGACACACGCGAGGGCGCGTGTGATAGACGCGCGAGAGAGAAAAAGCAAGAGAGAGAGCGAGATGGAAATGGAGAAGGAAGGAGAAAGATGAAATGACGGGGGCGGATGTTGTGAAATTGTTCTTCCGTTACCAAGTTAGACGCCTTCAACTTCACACCTCAAGTACCTTGAGGTGAGCACGGAACTAATTCGGAATTCCGGCTTGAGTGGCTCCTTATTTCGTGGCTAAGTCCTGTTTATGGGCAAATCTTGTACGGACCTACAGAGATATATTTACACCGTCACTAGTTTACCGGTGGGCGTTTCTTTTCAAGAGTTACGCCTCGGTCGGATATCATGCGCTCGATAAAACCAGGAATACAATTTTGGCATGAAAAAGAAAAAAATGGGTTTGGAATTATACATATGTGTGGGCAAGACGCAATACCTTAAAGAACATATTCCCTCAAAATTATTTTAACTGAAGTTCAAAAAAAACATGAGTCAGATGGAGGTCCAGTGACGTTTCACATTTTTGGGAAAAATCACAAAAAATAATTTTCAATATAAGCCGCACCTTCCTCAAGATTTTGAGTCCAAAAACTACTAGAAAATTTGTTATCCAAAACGTGGTACAATACAAAACAATAAAAAAAAATGTCAAAATTGGTCGTGCATATTCAGGCAGTATTATTTTGCTTAGCTTATATTGATGTTAACACTGGGCCATTAATGAGCGTTGATCTTGGCTAACTGCTATCAACCATTCACTGCCAATAATTTATCAAGTATTTGCTTTATTGCCAGTCTTGATGAACTCTAAATTCCAGTAATGGCCCAATACTGGAGATCAATACTTGACTGATCTTAGCTGCCAATAATTCGCCAAGTATTGTCCCAGTTGCTAGTCTTGGCAAACCCTGCATGGGATCTTTAAAAGACAATGCAGAAAAGCAATCATGGAAATTCCATAATTATTCCACAGTTCGACTAAAACCTGAACAAATTTTATTCGCAACTAATTATTTATTGGCACAGTGTATAACTCAACTGAAAAGTGAAACCTCACAAGGACACTAAACCAATAATACGATGGAGACCTCGGGGAAAGTCATATCGAGGTGAAGTCGCAAAATGAGTGGGGTTCACATAGACTTTGGCCGGCAACTGGGAAACTGTAAAGCCAGGCAGCAGCAACAGCTCGCACGGGCATTCTACAACAACTTCTATTAGCATAAAGTCTTCGGAGGCTCCAGACGCGACAACTACCCGCCGCCGCTTCTCTCTCGTTTTCCCCTCGACCCGGCCAACTAAACTATCAACTTTATTGGTCCAGCTCTCGAGGTCTCGTATATGGTGGGTAATACACGCATACAGGATGTACATCCGCGGTGGTTATAGATAGAGACCCCGTGCTACGGGGTCGCTTTGCCTGCTGCTGCCTAGCGTCATATTAGGTAAACGCGATCGTGAATATCATTTCACCCTCTCTTACGCGGAGCTCTCTCCCATGTCTGGCCATCACTAAACACTCAACGACTTTCCGTTCTAAAATATCGTATATTATCCCAGTGGCTGCTTGCTGCAGAGAAAATTCTCCGCAACAACGATGGAACAGCCAAACGCGACACTGTTTAGTTGAATCTATGAGTGTCATTAATTCATTATATATCCTAGGAAGATGAGGAATAAAAATAAAAAGAGAAAGTACCTTTGTACAGAGGTTACTAAAACGGAAAAATACACGTGGAATGCTCTTCTAGATTATGAAATTTTTTTTATAGTTTCTACTGGTACTTCCAACATTTTTTTATTTGAAATAAAAATGATTTTTTAATACATTTCAGGGTGGATATAAAATACATTTTTCGGTTTTTTAAATTCAATCCGTTTAATTTTTATGTCGAAATTTTAA
>JABMBV010007994.1:0-10159 GCA_018906735.1 Mesochorus sp. PSUC_FEM 10030011 | reverse complement strand
TGAATGAAATAGCAACCTCTGATTTATATATATTTAAAAAGAAAGATATAATCAACGTGAACGAAGTCGCAGGCGAAAACAAATTTCTCTATAGTAATTGAAAACCTGATTGCATATACATGTATTTTTTTCTATAAATATATTTTTCTCTGATTGCAGATGAGCCGTGGAAATTTAATTTCGAAGTGAAGTTTTATCCTCCAGATCCAGCTCAATTGCAAGAGGACATAACGCGTTATCAGCTTTGTCTTCAGATACGAAACGACATAATAACCGGTCGGTTGCCGTGTTCCTTCGTGACCCATGCACTGTTGGGCTCTTATCTTGTACAATCGGAGGTCGGCGATTACGACGCCGATGAGCACGGTCGAACGTACCTTAAGGATTTCAAATTTGCTCCAAATCAGTCGCCCGAGTTGGTTGAGAAAGTGATGGATCTCCACAAAACGCACAAAGGGCAAACGCCATCTGAGGCCGAATTGAATTATCTTGAGAACGCGAAGAAATTAGCGATGTACGGTGTAGATTTGCATCCTGCCAAGGACTCCGAGGGCGTCGATATTATGCTTGGAGTGTGCTCGTCGGGGCTGTTGGTCTACCGTGATCGTTTGCGAATAAATCGTTTCGCGTGGCCAAAGATTCTCAAGATATCGTACAAGAGGCACAACTTTTATATTAAAATTCGACCCGGTGAATTCGAACAATTTGAATCGACGATCGGCTTCAAACTCGCGAATCATAGAGCAGCGAAAAAATTGTGGAAAGTTTGCGTCGAGCATCACACCTTCTTCAGGCTCATGAGTCCCGAACCCGTGAAAAAAGTCGGACTTCTTCCTCACTTGGGCTCACGATTTAGATACTCCGGTAGAACTCACTACGAGACAAAAAAGACACCTATCGAGAGAAAACCACCGCAGTTTGAGAGATCGCTCAGCGGGCGTCGTTTGACGTCGCGAAGTATGGACGGTGAGTGCGAGACAAATAACACGATTTTTTTTCATAAGGGGATACTCTGGGATATACTTTTTTTATTTTTTATATCGATGTTAAAAATTGAAAAAAAAACGAAATATTCAATCGACATTTTCGATAACAGAACACGCATGAATTCTTTCAAGATTGTATCGTCGGTATCGAAAAAAAGTGAATTTCTGATGAGTATCCTCTTAAAAAAAAATCATATAATTCCTCGTTAGAACAAAAAAAAAAGAAACTAGTTGCTCCTGTCGTTCCCCGATTTATTCTCGATCGCGTGGTCTCACCATATAGCTTTAGGTGGCCCGAGACCGGTTGAGACTACTGGATCCGACCCAAGCAAGAGGCACACGATGAGCTACGATCCCGACATGATACCGGATATGGAGCACATCGACAACAAACCGAGTCCAATAACGAAACAAAAAGATAAGGTGAGAGACATAATTTCATCGATGCTTATTGAAAAGAAAGAGAAAAACCGTATCAGGTAACATTTATGGTCTTTGGAGAGGGAAAAGGACGAAAATAAAAAAACTGAATTAATGGTTTAGGTCGGAAGTAATCGCGGAATTGAGAAAATATAAGTCGAGACATTGAAACACCAATTGGTACAATCTCAGGAGCGAAAGAAATATTACGGCAATTATTAGTACACGAAACACATTCACCGTGCACCGTAAAATTTTTTGAGGTCTCGGGATGAAGAGTTTAAAGGGACAAAACGAAGACATTTTTAATACACATTGCGAACCTCAAAGAGTTGAAAAAAAAATTATTAAAAAAGAACGACGTGACTCTTGTTCCGTAGTGTGGCATGTCACTCATTATAGATATGCCCGATTTACTCTAGAACCTCTATGTATGCGCAACGAACTCTTTTATATTAATTATCACACATATATATGTATATTTGTATCACTGCCGAACTTCAGGATAGTTTATCGAACGTTCTTTTAATTTTTTTTGTTCAATTAAAAGTAGTGCTTCGAGGCTGCACTTTTTGTGGGATTTATATGTATGAATAGTCCTGAATATCATGACATGATACAAATATAATACTGTGTCGAAATTCAAACGATTCCTCTTATAATACGATACACACTTATATGCATACACACACACACACACATACACGTACACAAACACAAACACACATGGAAAACAATTTACATTGGCTGCGCGAGCCTGCAACTTTAGAAAATTGCATGGAGCTACATTGAGACCAACATTTTAGCGCGTGTCGCTAAATCGCTCCTTAATTTTTTTCCCCCCAAAATTCATACATGTACAATATGTTTCACTATATATATATATATATATTTCACGTGTACAAAAAAAAAGATAAAGATAGACACAACACATCACGATATCATCAGTAAATTTCGAGTATCATTCATATTTATAACTAACCATCACGTAACTAACACCGATAGCTGACTCGAAAAACAAGCGCTGGAACGACATCGGCTAGCAGTGCCAGTAGCCTGGAAGGAGAGTATGATGCGGATCGTGTCCAAAAGGTATATAAAGAAGAGAGAAGGAGAAAAGAGGAAAATGGCAGAAAAATTATCGTGTCATGCCCATATCTCTGTCTCATATCCACAACTATATCGCACTCTGTAGATACTTGAAGTACTTTTTTTTTTATTTACGTCTCGTACCAATTTGGTGTTGAATTTCTGTACATTTATAAGATCTTGAATGTAAAAAAAAAAAAAAAAAATCAATGCATGGTTGCCGAGGAGATTTCGCTGAACGCGTGATATTCGCGCGATGCATGCACGAGCCGCCTGTATTTTTATTGACGTCAGATTGACCTTAAGCTTTGACAATTTTCGTGTTAATTTTCACTCGAAACAGAGACAACGTTAATTTTTTTCTTTGCTTTATTAAATGTATCAATTTTATCGTAGATACCCGTCGGAGGGATTGCCGTATTACCAACTGGTGGACTATCGAAAACGAAAAAGGACAAACAGAACGAGAATGAGAAAGAGAATCACAACGATCTCAACAACTCCGACATCGTCAACGAGAGCGCTGTCCTTGGTAATATCAACGACAACACGACGAACAGGAAGACACCCAAAATCGAAGAGTCTCCGGAAAAGAAGGACAAAGATAAGAAGGATAAAGTAAAGGTAAGACTTGACCGAATAATCTGATGAGTGATTGATACTGACTTTTTTTTTTATCGACATACATATGTATATCAATAGCTTAGAGACCATTTGACGTAGCTGCATATTGTAGATTATTGAAATCAGAGACGAGCGAAGACTCAAATTTTTTAAATCAATTGAAAAATTCGATATTGCGAATCTCTGAAGAAAAAAAGAAAACTTGCCAAGTAAAAATTGTTCAGAATGAAGATTAGTGTGTTGTGTGTATTTATAAAAAAATATTTTTTACATAGCACGTACGAGCTATTACTGCATGTCCTTTTTTTTCATTTATTTACGTTTTTCTCCCCTTGAAAAAAAAAGAATATCGTCGGTGGTTTTCCGCCAATATGGAAACGCAACAAAGATCCGTCAAAACCGACCAAGGACAAGAAAACCAAGGATTTGGATGAATCCGCGGAAAAGAGTGATCTCGGGTCAAGCGACAAGTTGTCGCATAAAATGGCGAACGAGAAGCCGAAGAAGAGTGCAGGTTCGCCGGATTCACAAAAAATGCCGGGTTACACGAAGCCCTACGACTACGAGGAGACGGAAACTTCGCCAACGAAAAAGCCCTTCACGCCGCACGGTTTCTCGTACGAGGACGGGCGCGTATCGCCAGGAGTACATGATCAGCAATCACCGACTTCCGGGAGTAAAAGGGCCACAGGGTTGGCATTTAATTATGCCCCCGGGGAAGACAAGAAGGTCGCGGAATCAGCAGAAAAACGCAAGGCCAATGACCTCACGCCAAACAAAACTGGTCTCAAAACACCCGGTTTGAATTACGTCGAATCGGCTGGGCTGAAGGAAGCTCAAAAGGTTCCTCCTGCTCAAATTCACTCGGGAGAGCCTGACAAGGGCGCCTCGTCGGCTTTTATAGCCGGTGAAATTCAGGGCGATAAGGCAGCGATGAAACCAGGCGTCGTCATTCCTGGGAGCGTCGAGCCACAGCCTGCTTATCGAGTTTTGCCACTGCCTGAAGGTGCCCGCGTCATCGGTGGTATTATTTATACAAAAGATGGCAAATTTTTGGATCAAGGATCCCTCGGGCCCGATGGCAGTATCGTGCTGGACGGCAAAGTATGTGGAAAAGACAAAAAGCCATTGAAAAAAGGAGATTTCGGACCGCACGGTATACACGTCGTTCAAGGTGTGGTGGTCGGCAAAGACGGCAAGGGCCATTATCAAGCTGTCCTTGGAACAGATGATAATTGCATCAAGGATGGTATTATTTACGGACCGAACGGCGAACCGCTTCATCAGCGTGGTCTCGGGCCGGATCACGCGATCGTGCGCGATGGCAAAATCGTCGCGAAAAATGGCAAACCGTTGTCCTTCGAGAAATTGTCCATCGATGGTACTTACGTCAAGGAGGGATTGCTCTTCACTCACGATGGCAAACCCTTGACTCAAGGCTCCTACGGCACCGACGGAAATCACATTGTCGGTGGTATTGTCTGCAACAACGCCGGAAGAGCCATAAACCAAATCGTGGTTTTGCCCGACGCAACTTACGTCTGTGACGGTCTAATCTACGGACGTGACGGGAAGCCCCTTTCGAGTGGAGATCTCGGCAGCGAGGGAAATTACATAACTGAAGGAAAGGTCTATGGAAAAGATGGCAAACCCGTGAAAAGCGAGAATTTCAGCTCGGACGGTTCGAGCATCAAGGACGGCATCGTTTACGGCAAAGACTGTAAGCCCCTTTGTCAAGGCTCTCTTTTACCGAACGGTTCCCACATTAAAGATGGAAAAATCGTCGGTAAGGACGGCAAAACGATAAAACATGCCTTCTACAAGACGGACGGTAGTTTCGTCAAGGATGGCATAATCCACGCTCGCGACGGTCGCCCACTAAATCAAATACCTCTGATAGCCGACGGAAGCTTCATCAAGGAAGGCTCGATATATGAGAAAAATGGCCAACCACTGAACCAGAGTCTGTTCAAACCCGACGCCATTGTTGTACGCGAGGGTGTGATCTACAACGCCGAAGGCAATCCTCTATCTCAGGGTACCCTGGGTGCGGATGGCTTAACGATAAAGGACGGCGTTGTTCTCGGCAAAGATGGGAAACCCGCGAAGCAAGAATCCTTTGGCTCGAACGGCAGTTACGTTAAAAAAGGTGTCGTTTTTGCGAAAAACGGTAAACCTCTCAATCAAGATTCCCTGGTGCCGGAGGGCGCTGCCATCAAAGACGGTAGAATCTACAGCAAAGACGGAAAGCCCATTAAGTCGTCCTTCTTCAAGTGCGACGGTACCTTCATCAAGGATGGCCAGGTTTATGGTGGTAAAGATGGTAAACCCTTGAGTCTCAGCTCTCCACTGGCTCAGGACAGTTTCATAATGAGCGGCGTCATATACGACAGGTCTGGCAAACCCCTGGACAAGGATATCTTTGGATCGGACGGTTCTTACGTGATCGCCGGTATTTTGCACGACAAGGACGGTAACGTCATTGCTGAGGGAATTTTCGGTCCTGATGGTAATAAGATCAAAGACGGTCTTATCGTTGGAAGGGATGGCAAACCGTTAACCCAGGACGACAAGGGGCCCGACAATACGGCCCTGCATGATGGTAAAATCGTCGACGACAAGGGAACGCCCAAGAATCAGGGATCCCTGTTGCCTGACGGCTGTTACATCCAGAGTGGAATCGTTTACAACAGGGATGGACAACCGCTGAAACAAGGAGCCTTCAAACCGGACGGTACTTACATCAGAGACGGCTTAATTTACGGTTGGGGAGGACAATTGATGAACGCCGGTACGGAATTGCCAAGCGATTCGTACGTCGAGGAAGGTCGCCTGTACGGAAAGGATGGAAAACCCTTGAACCACAGCTCCTTCGGACCGGACGGTGGGTTCATCCAAAATGGATTCATTTACGGAAAAGACATGAAACCACTACCTCGCGGTACTTTCGGCAGTGACGGAAGTTACATCCAGAATGGCTCTGTATACGCACCCGATGGTAAACCACTGAACAACAAACGACGCTCGACCATCACGGTGTCGTTCGTGCGTTACGGTCTCATCTGTGACGATAAGGGCCGACCTGTCGCATCAGGAACTTTCGACAGCGTCGGCAGTGTCATTAAAAACGGAAGGATCTACGATTCCCACGGGAAACCACTGGATCTTCAATCTTTCGGTGACAATTATTCCGTCAAGGAAGGTCTCGTTCAAGCGTCCAACGCGAAACCTCTGAACCTTGGAAACTTGCCTCCAGACACCTGTTACGTAAAGGGAGGACGAGTCTACGGTCCCGATGGAAAATTATTGACTCAAGAGGCTTTCGGACCCGAGGGACTAAAAGTTATCGCTGGTGTTGTCGTTGACAAGCTGGGAGCTCCGCTCAAGAGAGCTCCCTTCGATAACGATGGTAACATCATCAAGGAGGGCGTCGTTTGCGCTTCCAATGGACGACCTCTCGACAAGTATTATACGATAATAACGATAACCTGCGTACGAAGAGGTCTGATCTGTGACAAATCGGGCAAACCCATTTCCCAAGCGCCATTCGGCCATGACGGAAGCTACGTTAAAACCGGCAAGATATACGATAAGAATGGCAAACTCTTGAACCAAGAAATCTTCGGTGACGACGACAGCTTCATCAAGGACGGTGTTATCTATGCCAAGAGCGGACAACCTATGGAACGCGACGAGACAACCAAGGAACTACTCACCCCGACAAAATTACCCGCTTCAAAAACGCAAAAAACTGCTGTCGCAGCCACCACACCAACTATCGTTAAAACCACAACCAAACGATCCGTCGTCAAGGATCAGGAGGGAGTTGTACAAAATATCGAAGAAAAGGTCGAAGACCTTACGCCTGGTGGTACCGGACAAATTGTCGTTTCGACTCAAGTCAATAAGGCAAGAATATATATCTGTTTCGTGTTACTGATGATGAATCGAGGATACAAAAAAAATGCATTAATTTGTCAAATTTTTCACGAATTTTCGATACCATTTTTATCATGTCTAATAATTCTGATTTCTCTTCAATGTCAGCAATTTTTCAATGCTTGACAAACTTTAAAAAAATTTTTATTTCAAATTGTTTAAATAATGTCTTGTCACCGATTCTCAATCAGATTTTTTTGACACCACCACAAAGTTAAAAAAAAAAAAATTGGAGCACAATCGATGCAACGAGCACTAACAACACTCGCAGGTAAAGTTTTCCGACTAACAACAACAAAAATAAATCCCTCACGATCCTCTCCTGCATGCATTTTTAAAATAAAATTTCGATAGTAACTGAACGCATCTTATTCGAGCATAGTCTTGATATTGTTCTTTTTTTGTTTCTTTAAAAAATATGCGAGTGTTCATGATTTTTCTTTGATAAAGGGTAGTAAAAACATTAATTGTATTATTAAGTATTGACGTATTAGTGACAATGGTAGTGTTGTGGTATGTATGTAGGCCGAAGCACCGGAAGACAGTAGAACCCCGTACATGACAGCCACAGCCGTTACGACTCGCACGGCAACGATGCTTGAAGATCTTGAAAAGAATCAGAAGACAAGCCAGGTTTGTGCCCCACATTGTTGTTCATACAGTGTGATTTTTTTAAGAATGGAATTTGCATCGTACATGCATCTCTCCTGAGTGATACTTTTTTGCTCGTTTATCCGTTTCATTGGACTCGTTTTTTTTTTCCTTCTCGAATAATACAGGTCGAAGAAAAGACCGTTGCCCACACAACGGCAACTAGCGCTACGAGGCAAGAGCAGCGTGTCGTTACACAGGAAGTTAGAACAACGAGTCACGTATTGTCCGGCGAGCAGGTATGAGACAGATATATATATTTTTTTAAATTCATTCAGCCTGGTTATTATTATGATTTTTGGTATTGTTTATTTAAGTTCAACTACTTGTATAATTTCGTTATTCATTGGGCACACAAAGTCGCATTGTCAGATACGTTAAAAATTGCTCAGGTTATTTATTATTATTATTTCGGTATAATATCGTGTGCGCTACTCACAGGCACTCGTTATCACAGAGTCATACATCGAGAATTTGCAAATATCTAATTCACGCTCACACGCCGAATTACAAGTTAATATTGTTTGCTTTTGGAACGAATTTTATTAACGCGTAATACGATAATCATCATCAAACTTGTCGTTAGATCTCATCAAGGGTATTATTTTAACTCTCAATGTTGTGATATTTATTTTTCTTTTTATTTATTGATTTTATTTGATTTAAAAATCATCCATTTCATTATGTAATATCGACGGCTTTTGGCTAACAATTTGCATGGCGTAGCTGTACACGCGACGTCACAGTACATCCAGTTCGAGCAGCGGTGATTCGGGCACGCCTATTGACCTCGACGAAGATCAACAGATTTTCTACAATCAGTATTATCAGGTAAACTCCACGCAACATGGTTCATTCATACAAATATACATATTTTATTCAATTATTTTTTTCTAACCATCGATAGCACATCCGGGATACGTAAGAAAACATAATGGATGCAAATAATTATTTATAGGCGCATGTTATCGTTTTTCATGTCTTTATTTTATTTACTGATACTGAACGAAACGAATTTATTATGAAACGATTGGGTATATATATATATATGTCTTTTGGATGGGTATGATTCAAGTGGAAATAAATTTTTAATAATTTCATACGATGATCTATATATCGACTATATATCGAAAATTTTGTAGACAACTAATAATGAAATGATTGAAAATTATGTCTTATTGGTAATACAATTCTACTTGCAAATAAATTTAACATGTTTTTCCACAGCGAATAATACCCGTCGTTCTTGTTAAGATTTAAAAATCTTCTAACGAAAAGAAAAATTTTTCGCAGGGAGAACCAGCTGCTGGAATAGTAGCAACGGAATCACATGTGTATAGCGGCCAACCGGATAGTAATGTTACAGCTACGACGACGGTACCCATAGTGGCAACGGAAACGCGAAAAGTTGAATTAGAGAATGAGGATGGGAGTTACAGTGCCACCGGTGAAATTGTTAGTTCACAGACTATTTCCAGCAAGACCAGAACCGTCGAGACCATAACTGTGAGCATGAATTTTTGAAGTTTATTTTCTTAAAGATTTCTTTACCAAAATCGATTGGGTTATAGGATATTTTTGTTCATCCCTCAAATCGACATGGTTTCGAATAATATTTTTTTAAATATTCAACAGTACAAGACGGAACGAGACGGAGTGGTCGAGACGAGAGTGGAACAAAAAATAACAATACAATCGGACGGCGATCCGATCGATCACGACCGTGCTCTGGCCGAGGCTATACAAGAAGCAACAGCGATGAACCCCGATATGACGGTTGAGAAAATTGAAATACAACAGCAAACCGCCCAGTAACGAATCTAATAAGTTCTGGTGAATGAAAATATTCCATCTCGAATTAAACGATACACATTTTTACCATTTACTCGCGGCTTACGGACGCAAAAAAATAAAATTGCGAAAAGAAAACGTACTCTATGATAACGGCTCGTGCCGAAAATAAGGCAGCAATGCGACACAACATTAGGTGATGAAGAAAGAAAAATGTATGCTCGAAAAAAGTGCTGCTTCAAAATTGCTGGAAGAAAAATGAACAAACGCGTAGTCCGGCCTTATTGCAAACGAATTTCTTTCATTTTCCATCATGTGTACGCTGTTCCGAATAAATTCAAACTTTGTATCGTACATATACATATATATATATATACTGAGATCCTACGTATAGATACATATTTATACGTTTATTATATACGTACGTTATACGTACGTTTATTCCTATGAAATTGCAAATTTTCTTTTCGTTCATACAAACGAAATGTACACTAGGTCGAATATTTATAGGAACGAAAGAAAAAAAAATAAAAATGTTGAAACAAAATGATGACAGGGTATCCTGACGATTGTACTGTCAAACAGTAATGGAACAGAATAAAATAATTTAAAAAATGTGGTGGACCACTGCGAACGCGATGAAAAAAAAATTGCATTTG
>JABMBV010007983.1:0-18652 GCA_018906735.1 Mesochorus sp. PSUC_FEM 10030011 | reverse complement strand
TCACCCTGCACTATAATTATAAACGCTAGACCTCTATAGCCGCAGAAAATAACGATCAACTCATTTAGTAACTGCGTCATTTACAGTTTTAATGTGGTTTAATGAAATAAATTTAAAAAAAAAATGAGTTATGCATATAGTTTTGTTTCGAAATCGGAGTGACATCAAGTTCGGTTCTACGACAGAATAGAATGTACCGCCTAGTTTTTTTCATCATGTAAATTATGTTTTCTTTTTTCACATTCTTACGATGAGAAAGGAAAATAACAAATTTTACCGTGATTAGTATTTCCAAGGAATTAGTCTATATGTATATATTCACACAAACGCGCTCACATGAAACAAAAATATCAAGTTACACTTCCCCCACCACTGCGTCTAAAATACAGAACATAGCCTTTGTTACCTCCTAAGTCGAGATGAACCACATTTTTGAATCACGATGTGTAGTCGTAGAATGTTTAATTGTCACTGAATAGTCGGGAGACGTCGAGACACTTGGTACAATATTTTATCAACGCATGAGAAATACCAAGGCTTTCGACTTGGTATTTCGAGTATTTAAATTTAAATAATGGAAAACAAAAACTGAATTTAAAATATTTGAAGTTGCGGAGACCCCAGACGTAACACCGTTATTGCATAGTCAAATTTACTGAAACATTTTCTTAGTCTATAAAAATAATATATTTAGTTTGTACCTACAATCAAGACAATGTTTGCCACGTTAGTAAAAATCATATATATATTTTTTTATTGCAGGTACGTGGAGAAGAAAAATGATTTAGCAAACGATAATTGTGGAAAATCGTTGGAGGTGAGTAACGAAATATATTCTATGTGGTGTACACCCATCAGAGTTAGCCAAGGGTTAAGTATCCGTTTTACGTGCAAACGCGGCATGAATCCGGACCCTGAAATGGCTGGGGGGTGCGCGCACTCGAATTCGAGATTAATTTCGCGCTCGTCGCGTCCCGGTGTGCGACGATAGAAACACCCAGCGGACAGAGCACACAGTGCCTCGGAGCGCACAGTGATGAACGGAGCGAGAATTTCGTGGAAGAGAGGATCGGGGATCGTCCTACCGGAAGGTTAAACAAGTTGGGACTGACGAGATGTGCGCTTGTACACAAGGATTCGATCAAGTTCTAATTAAGTTCCTCGGTCCTCTCAATCGGATTAACTCCTGGTGTCGTAGCTCCGACCGGGTTCATTCTGTCCCTTTCTATCCTGTTCTATGTGGCTGCTATTCTCAGTCACCCTTGCAAACGGCTTTCGCGCACAGACGAGACGCGATGGGATGCCCAGAGATGCCGCGAGACACCGCAACATCGTTGCAGTAACAGCCACCAACTTCTCGTCTTCGTTGTTCTCCTTCCTCCTGCAATTTCGGAGAGTCTCACGTAATCGTTCGCGTAACACGCGTCTTTGGGATACGTCCATCATCTATAGCTTTCAATCGTAATATCATTCCCTTAGCAACGAAAAATATTTTATAGAAGTTATTCAAATCTATGAGATACTTAATTTTTTCTAGTCATTCATCACCTACACATACACTCATGACTCATCATGAAACTTACTGGAACTAACAATCGCTTGTAAAACATATTGTTTGGCATCTCACAAGTTTGATCGAAATTATTGACAATCTTGCATATGTTTTTTTATACACAATTATCGATATATTTTAATAATGCCTAACCAGCACTAAAAAACCAAACTTTCAACGGTTTGCAAAGCTCTAAAATATTTAGTTCAGATTTTTTCTCGGTTCACTCTTGAGTAACTAGTGTAACGGCAAACTTACACACTAATTCAAAGTGTCGCGCATTAGTAACTTATTCCACAGTTAATCAAGACCAATCTATGCTCAAAACAAGTTGTATCATTTTTAATTTTAAATAAGTTAAAATAAAAGCAAACACGCTAATATTGTTAATATTCTGCGGCTCAATTAAATATTTTTAATTATCAAATCCATGTAGCCCTTTAATTAGCGTTATAGTTTCTCCCATCTCGAAATATACACTCCACTTAACATCGAATTTAACATCATACCACGTGAGAAAATACAAATGGAATTCTATTTCAAAACTTACTAGAATCCAACTCGATAACTTCTTCCTCATATCCACGTTCGATACATCTCAAGATGTTTAACTCAAACTTATAGCGCCAGTATTTGCACTGATTAGCTTTAAGCGACAAAAGAGAAGTTTTGTGTTAAAAAAGTGGACTGGGAAGTTGAAAATATCTGAGTAAAATCAGTTGAGAATATGTGTTGAAAATATACGAGTTGAAAATACGTGATTTGGAATATATATACATTTTTTTTTTCGTTAAAAATGATTTCCTATAGTATTTCAGTTTTGATGCTATTATTGAGGTTCAATGAGCTTTAAAGAAAGTTGCAGCTTTGATAACCTGTACATTATAAGATCGTTCAGTTTTTTGGTTAAATCATAAAAGTGTTCCATTGATGTCAAAGAAAAAAAAATGAAGTAGATACGTGAAACGCTTTGGACCATGACATGGGTTAAATCGATTTCTTGTGAGATCGGGGAATGAAATATACTTGGTATAGAGAGAAGAAAAAAGATGCTTGGCAAAAAAAAAATATGCCTCATTCGTGGGGCTTGTTATTACCCAAGATCAGCGAGCCCAACAGAAGTGCGCACCCCTCGACACGATATCCGCACCATTCTCATATCCATGTATCGAAGAAAGCGCGGAGCCTTTCCGTCTCCCCGGTGCAAACCTTTGATCGGCAACCCTCCAAATCTCATCGCGTACCCTCGATAACTTTCGACCCCGCGCGTTCCCGTTAGCAACGGCGCCCACGCCGCGTCTTCCGTTCATCAATGACAAACGACAGGCGACATTGCGCTCAAGAAAAACACGGTTATGTATAACATATTATATAAAATGGACTGAACATCGTATATCATATATTTCAAACACAAAACATGGAAAATAAAGAAACTATATAAGAAAATGTAACTCCGTATGTAGTGCATCCTTAATTACGCGCAACAGACGCAAAATTTTCGTCTTTTTGTGACCAGGCCTTTATTTTTAAATGTAAACTTCGTACATGAGATATTTCTTCAAGTGTCATATAGTCGGCATACTTTTGTAGAAGATACCGCCATAACACCATTAGTATTTTTGCCGATATATTTTTTGTTCCGCTATCGCCATTATTTTTAGATAATGACGATCAGATAGGCGATGTTGTCCCTTTGTGAAGAAACGATAAGACAGACAGGGAAAGATGGGTGTGAGACGTGAAGATCGTCAGACAAAAGAGAGGATCCCATGTCAGGGTGGAAAATAGTTGCCCGTGCATGCCGAACTTTCTCTCTCCCTCTTTTATTTCTGTTATACTAACGGGTGTGCTATATGCGGACTCGTCGAAGCCCCGTTTCATGACAAAGTGAGCTCTGTAGAACGAGAGGGAAAAACGAGGTTCCTTTATGCGCTCGATACCAGCATGAAAGACCGATGCTGTCCGGTCTGGCTACCAATAGCAAGGTAAATACAACGTGGACGATCCTCTTAAAGCCTCTTGCATCCCTTCTGGTACAATCATACACTTCTATAGAATATCTGTCTCTTGGATATATGTCCCTCGTTCTTCGTATGCAAACGTGCGCGTATTCTATACTGCATACACGTATTATTATAACACTCTATGATTCTTCTCTGGATCCAAAGAAGGGTGATACAAATAATGTATATTTACACGTGTGCGTGTATGTTCATATAAAAGTCTACATGTGTATATGATGCGCATGGAGTACTGGGGCCTTAAGAAGATCGCTCGTGCGGGCTTGATTCTGCGGTATTTCCATAATCTCCACGCAGCAGTATGGAGGCAGAAGCATTGGTATATATACACTCACATATAGATATATATATGCAATATAAATGGATATAACCTCCACGACCAGATTTGTTCGTCCTGACATAATAATACAATTTTTTCGACCCTCCGCACGCGCACTCCTCATCGACGACAAAGTTTATATACGAGCGAAACGGACTCTCCGATAAATCTCCTCGAGCTCCTCGTTTATATTTGTACTCTCTCGATAGATAGATAAAAAGAGAGAGAGAGAGAGAGACGATAGCACTCGAAAAAATATCTGTCAATCAAACCAAGCCCATGCTCGATTTGACATTAACGTCGTCATCGTCGTCGTTTCTGCCGCCGCTGTTTCGACCCTTCGATCCACACAACCGGCATAACTAAACAAACCAGTCATCACTGCGCTCCTCGCACATCGTAAGCAGATCTCAAGGGACGATTTATAATTGAGAATAAATAGATACATTGGTAAACCGTATGGGAGAACGTATGATGACAGTGGAAGATGCGTTTAGAACGAAATATATAACTATGAATGTGGTTATATAGTTGTGTATTCGGGGTGCGTCACGTCTAAAATGTATCGATTTAACGGCGCGGTATGCTCGTTGCGTATCCATACGCACATAAAGTCTTTACTCCACCGTCATTTTAGATCTTCAAGAAAATTCGTCTCCCACAGATTACCATCATTTCCAGTTTCACGCTTAACAATGCTATTGTGTACAGAGGATACCTGCTGTGCTGCGTCACGTGTGTATCTAGCGACGACGCCGTTTTATCCCGAATACAAAAGGAGTTTAAGATCCATTGAGGCGTTTCGAGCGCAACCGCAACGTGTCCCAGTCACGCTCGAAGACTTCTGATGACCATTGATGTTTCAACATTTTTTAAACGTTCTTTTATTCAGTAAGGTCGTAACATATTTGAAATTTTTCTTTTATTCTTCATTCACCAAGTAATTTTGAACGTATTGTCTTTGGGTTTTTCTATTCGCGCAATCAGTGAATTATATATAGAGTCCCATCGATTGAGTTTCCAGAATTTATATGAGATATCGATGACGAGAAAATTATTAGACAATTAATTAAAAGAATGAAAACTCAAAAGAGAGCTACATGTATAATATTTTTCCTTTGTAAACTGTGGCATCGATTAAAGTATTGATAAAAAAAAATGTTTAGAATATTCCTGTAAAAGATTATTGCAATTCTCGGATCTCTAACTGGAGAATAATCCTCAAATTTTATTTAGTGCAGCGTCTGGCGTGCGGTTAGTCCGATTTTGTGGCGCACGCAGTCAAAGGAGCGCCGAGACATATAATGGTGTATAGAACGAAATGCCTCCATTTTCTAATGAATCGTTCCCGCAAACCGCGTCGACAAATTATTTAATTCATTTGAACGAAGGGGTCCACGACAAAGCATCAGAGAAGCCCGCGCTATGTGCTTCGATCGGGGCAGACCAGCCGCGACTAACTCGAAATTTTATCGCTTTAAACTGCCCAGACATTAACGCTTTAGCGTTATACAGCGCTGAACCGCTTTCGTCGACAGCCCCGAGGCATTTGTAGAAACGCGTTCGGCGTTTCTCTCCCTTCTATATGTGTATATATATATATGTATACATAGTATGAACCACCATCCGATTCTCCCCGTTCCCCATTTTACCTCATCACGTCGCTAGAAAACTGTTTATTCCGCAAACTGGCCCTCTCGTTGAACCGTATGTGACAAAGCTGTCATCCTCTGCGCTGGTTTGGCTTTGGTGCGACGCGTTTGTTGGGTCACGCGTTTGTTAGCCAACTCGTCTCTTGTAGTACATACCACGTAACGTATATATACCTGTGTTATATATGTAGCTATATATATACACGGATATATAGCAGATATTTTGGAAATGCGAACGGATCCTACGCAGCGCATTGACGGGAAATGCACGCAACGTATGCCGATTGGATAACCATAGAGAAAGCAAGAAAGAGAAAAAGGAAAGAGAGAGAGAGAGAGAGAAAGCAGGATAGAAGAAGACCGACATAGAACCGAGTGCAAAGAAGGAAGGCGGGAGTGTTTGGAAGGTAAAGCCCGAACGAGGATGAAAGCGAGGGTGCGAATTACGGTAGATATAGCATGAACCGTAAGAGGAAACGTGAATATCATGCGGCTATATACATACATATATATATATAACAAACACACACACACACACATAGATAAAGAGCGTCGAAACGTTTCAGTGAGAGAGCGGGTGAACGCTCGTGTCTGGCACGTGCCACTGACAGGCACACACCGCCCTCGCGGCTTTCCCCTCATCCCTCCGGCCCGTCACACGACACAGAAGCGAATTCCCGAACAGCAGCAGTTCACCTATACCCTGCCTCAGTACATATGGTTCTTCGTGATGCCCGATGTGCCTACAGTCGCAAAATTCAATGGGGAGGAAAGGGTGTGTCGAGCTGGCAGCTAATCCAACAAAAATAGGGTTTATCGAACTGTTATCTTTCGCCCATACTCAATCAACATATATATGTATATATATAAAACTTGATGAACTTGTGGGAAATTGTAATAAGTGTAAGCTTCTGTGAAGGAGCGATCGATCTTGATCGATATCCTGTGACAGCTGTCCGAGAATGTATTGGAAGATGAAAGCATATTGAATTAAGAATGGAACTGTGAGACATAGTTGGAGAAAATAGATTATTTTTCGTTGAACGATTCGTAATGAGCGTGCTGGTAACTCTGTAATGATGCCAAGGTTCAACGTGTATCGATGAAAAATGTAAATACCGCGGATGATGGGTGACTTAAGTGTTCTTTTTTTTCTTGCTGGTCCATTTTTTTTTATATTCTTAGATTATTGAAGAGGAAAATGGGTTAGATGTAACGATACGAGAAGTCGTGGCAGACAGGATCGATAAGATGGTGAGGTCGTGTTTTCTGACCGTACGCTTTGGGTATTCTTCTTTACCACATACACTTACATGCATACATACATGGGTAACATATACTTGGGGAGACCAAGGCTCTCAACGAAGTGAGCACCGAACCAAATCCACATTCGACAATCTTCTTCCAACACTCTTGCACGTAGTTACATACAACGGTGTATATAGCTGCGGTACGGTCCGTTTCTCCGTACACGTAACAGTCTGTTCTCCCCTTGGAACCACGAAATCACGTTTTCTCCCCGCCCGCTAACTTTTGCTCTCCTCCATCGAAGTTGTTCTCTCGTGTATGTACTGCGCCCGGTATACGCCGTCGGATGGACCACAGAGACTGAGAAAACCTGCTATACGCTGTCCCGTCGTTTCGCCGGGGAACAAAGTACATAGCGCATATACTCCGAGAACTCGGCAGAAGTAGCAATAAGGAAATACTACGCTATATATAGCGAGAAGGAAAAGAGCGTGATAGTTACGGACAAGCGAAAAAGAGAGGAGGTCCGAGCCACGAGATAAATCCTGTCCGTAGCGAAACGATTTACTTGCAAAGATAACGCTACCCCAGGGAAAACTTCCGATCAAACTCTATCATTTCCACTATCAATGTGTGTGCTGTACTGCTGCTGATGCTTCAATATATGTATACTGTATATAGAGAGAGATATAGTGAGTTTCCATCGTTTTTTTTACTTTCAATCTACTGACACTATACTCGATATATAAACTTACAGAATAAGTGAATAAACAGCGAATATCATTACCGAGTGAACTCAAGACCCAGTTTTTTCTATATTAAATGCAAAGTTTATTTGTACTCGGTAACCAAATATTCTTAATATATATTTTTTTCTTAGAGTTTTATTGCATCAAAACAATCTCGAAAAATTGCATTGGATTCTGTTGCTACTTACACATTATTTTTTATCGTCAGTTGCATAAATAAAATAATATTGGCTTTGGCTCCTGGTGACGATGTATCTATAGTGCAATTTTTGATATGAGAAATTTTTACGTCTCGCGTGGAAGCTGCGGAGGAAAAGAAATTATAAAGCAAGAAACTGAAAAAGAGAGAGAAAATAAGAAAGAGAGAAAGAGAGAGAGAGAGAGACAGAGTAAAAGAGTCGCGGAAAATGGTAACGTATATCGCGCATATATACGGCGCGTCGACGCTGTCGTTCTTCATAAATAAAGATTCTCATCATCGTGCAACGTGCGCCCGAGCTAGCTCCTGTAGCGTCACACAGCCTTTACGTCGCCTCATCGTCACGGTCTCGGTTCTATCCGCGTCGAAGCTTTTTGAAATGTAGATCTTCGTTCCCGCACAGAGAATGCATAATGCGTCTTTCGTGCACATTCGCTGTGCCCATATACCTAACGCCCGGATATTACTATATATTTTTTTCAGAATCATACCAGAATTATATGTTCGAGCTCAGACGTTTTTTAACTGAAGAACACACGAACGCAATTATATTTCTAATCGTTATGTATTAGGAATTAAGATCAAACAAAATATAATTCCAAAAAGTAGTGATGCTTAACAGTTTTTACGATCGATGTATATGTAATGTAGATTTTTTTAAATCTTTTTTTTTTTTATTATCTTTTACATCTTTTACGTTTGGGTCTTATCGACCCAACAACGTCGTGACATTATTTTCCATCGCTATCGTTGTCATTACAAGCTTTTTGTCAGACTGAGATTTACCACCAAGATCCCTTTCCGCTTGAGATTCTCATACACTTTGGTCTCGTGACACAAGAAGTTCCACTTCAGACTTTGAGAAAAAGAAGAGAAAAAAGACTGGATACAGGTTCCACGAGGAAAAGCGATTCTACAACCCGAGATGACGTGAAGCTACTGTGCTAGATCCTTCAAGAGAGAGAAAGAGAAAGAGAGAGAGAGAGAGTCTGAGAGGTCATGCTGCGCAGCGAAATAGATTCAACGTCATCCCTCCATCGTCTTTCCCTGTTACGGACGTAGACATAACCCTGATCAAAGGATCACTCAGTCTGACGTTTTATAGTAGCGATACATGGAAAAAAACCTCGAACGGAATATATTTTTGTCTTTATACAGGCTTATAGCCGTGCTTGCAAATAACTCGATCCCGGCTGTGCGCAGAATATATTTTTTTTACAAAATAAATAATGAACTAAGGTATATTGTGCGTCATTTTTTTTTCTTTCACTCCATTCCGCTCGTTCGAGTTCCAGAAGAGCCTCAATTTTTACTATCATTTCTATATACATGGTATCTATTATATGGATATTACATGTATACATACATGTCATATGTACGTACAATTCATCCATATATATATACATGTATATATAAAGCCTTCGTAGATCAAAGGATCTTGGCCGTCACTAGCAGACCTACGTCGGAATTATCCACCGTTGGTGGAAACTTGTTGCCCGCGTGGACGTTTCAGATTCAACTATGAGAAGCAGAGCAATCTTCGTTCCCTCTCGTGGACTCGTTACCCGTAGAGCCTTCTCGCTTGCTGCTTCTGGCTGGTCTCGTGCAGCGCCATTACTGTTTTCTCTCACGAATGTGTAAATGCGCACAAGAGAGGAGGACGTCGAGATTCTCACCCTTCCACCTCTTTCCTCAGTCAGGCAGGTCTAACCGGAAAAGGCGTCAAAGCGTCCCACTGACGTATATGCACATATATATATATCCGTATATAGTGTATATTCGTTGGGCAGCCTTTACTTGAATGGCATCATATTGAGCAGTGAGATATATACAGCATTGCAGGAAGTGGCCTCTGTAATTAGGGTCTTTATTCGCCTCTTTGACGCAGAGTATTACTTTTAGGAGTAGAACGAGACTGGTGGTAGTGGTTCGATGTATAGTTGAGGAGCAACCATGTACACGGTCGAACTGTTACGCCGTGAGGTCGATAAAGGTGAGGCTTGGGGGTTTGATGCACCAGCGCTCCTGTCGCGAGACAGGGAGCAACGTTAACAGATAATTCCCCCGCCCCCTTCACCCTCTACCCATTCCTTCTTCGTTTGGCGAGAGAACAGATAGCTGCCAGCTACTCTTCTAACCACTCGCTCGGTACACAGCCAAAGTTCTTTGTGGCTTGGATGGCACCACCAACGTGCGCGCGCTCCACATCGGCTTGTATTTGTGACACTATACCAGCTTGCTTAGCCTTTGGCACTCGCTCTATACGTGTTGCTGCGAGCCCCGTGTTTCACCTATCTGGAGAACTATGCGACTTCGAGGAACAGAGAGGCACATAGCCTGCTGCTAGTGGTAGATATGTGCAGCTGGTGCAGCTTCGATGTCATCAGTGACAAACCCAAAAGCTGTGTTCTCTCGCCAGAGGCTATCCAGAATCGAGTGGTACCAGGAAAGCCTCCAATGGACCATGCAATCCCAGTCTAGTTCAGGAAATCATCCTCTCACCTATAGTGTGTAGATATACATATGTATATATGTGTGTGTGTGTATGTGTGTGTATGTGTGTGTATGTGTATGTGGATAACTATTCGTATGTACGAAACCAGAACAGGTTATTTCCTATTATATCGACCATCCGGAAATCCGCGGCGTCTGTACTACTTGAACAGAGTATCGTCAATAGTCAGAGCTCTGTCTCCCTCTTTCACTGTCTCTCTCTATCTCTCTCTTATCTTCAAATGCTCCTCTGTGAAGCACCGCCACATGTACCTCATCTATGTATCCCCTGATTCTCGGCGGATGTTGAACAGCAAATTCCAATAGAACGCGCCAGCAACAGAGGGGCTGCTTCTTGGATAAGGTAAAGGGGCTTCTGCGCGGGTCCAAATCGACTATGTAAATAAACCTGGATTGCGGTAGATCCTTGACAACACGATTAGTAGCTGAACCACGTGTAAATAGCCAATTTTACAACTGCACTTCACGAGTATATGAACACAGATATGTTGTTTCCTCTTTTCTTTTTGTGTAGTACTGGTAAAATGGTGGTGCACAAGCAATGTAGATCTCACGTCACAAGTGCCTTTATCGTTTGAATTTGGGTATTTTCCTTTTGTTATGTGCGCGCGGCAATAAGTGGTATCATCTATGGAAAGTACATCGCGTCCACCTCCTCCAACTTTATACGCCGATTACTGTAACCGGAAAGTGTACTGGCATATTTCCTGTTTAGATTTCTATCTGTGTATCTCTCTGCTCGCTTACCCCATGCTCAAAGCACCACAAAGTGTGCGTGCGCAATGTGTTACGGTTCTGGCAAGTGGCATATAAGCAGACACTGCACTCGTATACTCGTGCTAACTTTCGTGCAAGCATCCTGGCTTCCACTTGCGGGCCCCTCGGCCACACTGACACACAGTCAGCCTCGGAGCAAATACTACGAAAATACGACGGTATAGGGAAAATGAGAGATACAGCAGAGGAAAGATAGGGTATAGTGGTGTCAAGTGTTGCACACCCGTAATGCTTCCGATTCCAACCAAGACCGCATGCAGTACATCTGGCGTATGCTGAGTCGAGTTTCCCTTTGCTATTTTCGCACAGCACACCACTCTCTTTTCCGTCCTTCACACGTTTTCACACTCGGCTTGGTTCCCGCTGCTTCCCTCTCTTTCGCCCCCTCGTTTTCATCTGCAAATCCTCATTCGCACCATCGGCACATATATACATATCTATTCCAACCCGGAGTAGGGTAGCGGAGCACCTTTGTCTTTTCAAACTCCTTTGCTTGCGTTTCATCCCTTTCATAGAGAGGCAGATGAGAGCATCCAAGGTCCTGCCGAATGTAATAAAATTGCCTCGTAAATTTTCAAATTCGTAAGGAGAGCTACGAGAAAAGAGAGAATTGCCCTACTGCTGCCACTGCTGCTGCTGCTGCTGCTGCAGCTATACGATGCCACGAATAAATTTAACAGCCCTCCTCAACTTGACTTTCTCGCGATATACCATATAACTCGGGTAATATTCTTGGTGAGCAAAGCTTTTATTCCTTGGCCACCAGGTACACCAGAGATAAGCTTATCACCACCACAGCCAAGCGATAAGTTCTTGAATTCCTCAGACAAGCTTGAAGATATCGAGCCCCATAGGAATTCAGAGTCAAAAAATGCTGAACCACTCAATATCGATCTACAAACGATGGGCTGTTTTTTTTTTATTTTTCTACAAAGTATATGCTATATTCTGAATAATTGGAAGAGTTTATTTGAATATTTCATTCAATAACACCCACTCATAATTCAATAACAATTCACCCAGGAACGCAGTGGCCAAGTGGATAAGGTCTCGAGTCCATAGATCGCGAGCCCGGATTCAAATCCAGGTGAACACTACTGAATTTTTCAAGTGTTTCATTCACTGCAATCCTGATGGTTAGACACCATCTTAAATAGAAAATATCTTGTAAGAGATTAGGATGAAGAAAATAGAAGGTATAAGCGCAGATTGCTAATGGAAGTAAAGTGGTTTATGAGCTTCTTAAAAACCCGAAAGGGTTTTGTGCAAATAAAACACCAAAATTATTATTATTATTAACAATTCACTCCATTTATGTTATTGATTGAATTTTCAAGTTTTGACTACAAATATGATTAACCCCAAAACTAGAACGAGCTAAAGGATTATTATCTCTAGAATCCAGTGCGTGTTTAATAGGATATATGCGGTTGTTATGCGGTAAACAAGAGTCCTCGACATGAAATGTACTTAATGCACAAATCATAATTGTTTGATGCGGTAGAATCGTGTTGCAGCGATGCAAGAGAGAACTGGGAAAACGAGAGAGAGAGAGAGAGACTGATGAGACGAAAGGAAGAGACCGACGTCAGTTGAAGCGTCGCGGTGAGCTCGTTACGATACCAGAACTCCACCTCCTCGCTATGACAATTAATCCCTCTGAATTACGCCAGAGCCATAACCACCTTCGACAGCTCGTTAAAATTTTCATCAGGCACAATCTTGTCGTTCATTTCGTGGAAGCTCGATGAGAGCGCATCACGGTTTATAACCATCGGTCCACTGAAACTTTGATGCTGTTGTTGGTATATTACACGCGGTATCATTGGACCTTTACATAACTTCGTCTTTTACCTCGAGCCTCCGTTTGTTTATTGATGCTAAGCAATTTAACGTTATATCGTCCGTAATAACACAAACTGACGTATATAATTGCACTGCCCTATAATTTGATCATTTCTGTTTGTAATTAGCGAAACCATAATTTCGATCCTATACAGCGAAATATTCTGAATGTTTACATGTAGAGCCATCACGCGATTGCATCCGAGTACCATTTTCAAAATCGATTTTTCGATTAAGTAAACCCTTAGGTATAATTGTTTGATAAAACTTTTACAGAATCATGGGATTAACGTAATTATAAATTATATTTTCATTCCATAACAAAATTGAGTTTTTTTTTCAATTGTTTTTTTATTCTCTTTATTCAGAGCCACAATATCTAACCATCAGGAGCAATTCGGCATTTCCAAATCTTTCAAACGCTTTTAGTTGAGGGCTCGCTCGTGCGTTCCAATTTCACCCCTTGTGATGGGACGCTCGGCAATCGCAGATGTTATCGCGTATAGGCAACGGTAGCTTGGCACGCGTCGCTTATAAAGAGAAAGAGAGAGAGAAAGAAGAACGCCACCGCAGGAGTGGAAACGATTTTCCAAACTGTCATATAACATCAGCATAGACCAGGATAAACGCCTTGGGCGGTTGGGGAAACCTCGGAACGCGGTGGAATTAATGAAGCAATCGCCTTGGCGGTCCTGAACTCTGTATACGTCTCTCTTTCTCTCTATTTTCTCTCTTGCTTGTTTCTTATGGGAAACTCGTTACTCTTGAGCCCGGCCATCATCCATCCAACTCGGATTATGTCTCGTCTTACGATAGGATTCGTTGCTCGGGGGTGAGGCTCGCTTCGGGTTACTTTCACGTATTAAAGAGAGCGAGCGGATACAGAGACGAGCAAAGGGATACGAAGGAAAAAAAAAGAATAGAAAGAGAAGGAAAAAAAATGAAATTAATAAGCGCTGGTGGGACGAGTCAACGCAAGTGGAAATTATTATTCGCCCGAGATGTCTATATACATAAATAATAAGCTCTCAGTTGCCTGATGCTCTCGCAAGCTCCTGCCTCCCCGGAGAGCAATGACCCAGAAAATAAATTAGCGCAAAGTACAATGCAAACGAATAAATAATAATATGCATATGTATATATATATATGTGTCTCAGAAAAATAGGCAGAGGGAAAAACAGATACTGAAGAGAAAAAAAAGATAAGCACATAAAAGAATATGAAAAGTATAAGCTGACAAAAGATCGTTGAAAAATAGTCGCTTGGGAAAATATTCGTATTATGCGTTATTGTTACTTATCATTACAAACGAATGTTCGCAATTAATCATAAATTAATATGTTTTCTTATTTGTATAAGTTTGGATATATCCGGAAATCGTTCCCAATATAAAAATCATCGAGACTCCGCCACTCTCTCAATGCGGTTCTATATTTTCTCTCTTTCTCTCGTGTTTTCTCGAGTAGCGTGAAATATTGTGGTGAAACCGGAAGTGTAAATCTTATCGAGATATCGCGCGAGTCTGGCTTTACATCGCCCGCTCGAGCTCCCCTGGAGTTGACGTCTCTGCGTGTTACAACACGAAGGTGTTTGATTTAATTAATTCTCGACACTTGCGGCGTTCGTGGGCAAGAGCTTCGCAGTTTCGATTACGATCTCTACCACCGTCACTTTGTTAGTCCAAGGTGCGGAAAAGGCATTGAGAGGGCAACCAGAAAGCCTTTCTTCACGCCTTAATGTAACAAATTGTCAGGTGGGCTCCACGGACTTTTACGTTTGCCTAATTCTTATTTATCGTTCTTTCAACTCAGAATTTTTAAAACAAATATCGACTTACTTTGTTTTTAACTGTGAGCTTGACTTTCTCGTTAAAAAGGAAAATTTTGTAAATAGAAAATTGAATTATACAGAAGTGAACTTGTAACGAAATTCCCTGACTATTTACTATCTCAAAATAGAGATATTTTTTTTCCAAACCTTTCAACAAGAGCCTACATTGAAATAGTAATTTTAAACAATAAATATCACGATTACTTGATAACAAAATCTTTTCAAATTTTTTTACACGTCACAAATTAATTTTCAAGAATATTTACGCAAATTTTCAATAAGTTATCTAGAAAAAATTATATCTGATGATTTTATGTATGATTTATACATACTATTATGATTTATTCGATAGAATCTGCTTAAAGTTTCATGAGAATATGCATAAACATGTAAATATTTTATTTATATTTCAGTAATAAG
Organism: Mesochorus sp. PSUC_FEM 10030011; assembly: GCA_018906735.1. Taxonomy (NCBI): domain Eukaryota; kingdom Metazoa; phylum Arthropoda; class Insecta; order Hymenoptera; family Ichneumonidae; genus Mesochorus; species Mesochorus sp. PSUC_FEM 10030011. Next base: position 3,525 of record JABMBV010007983.1, on the reverse strand, counting down.
GCCACCATTTATCGGTGGTCTTATATAGTTATTTGGGTAATTGCATATAAGTGGGACCACCTATTTTCGGAGTTAAAACTTTTTTCGAGAATTTAAGACTTTTTTCACCACTACTGGTAATGTATGTATTTTAATTGGAGCAAGACTATTGCAACCCTTAAAATAACCCCGATCCCCTTATTTTCCGAAAATTTGATATAATTATAAAAAAACAAGTGGCGGGACTTCACTTTTCTTAAAGGTTTAAAATTTGTTTCGCGACGGGAGGTGAGGAAACGCACTTGTGCACAATTACCGTTATTTATTATTTTATCATTTCGATAGGATGAAATGCGATTGAAATTCGTTTTCATTGCGTTACACGGATAATTTTTTGGTAAAGAGTGTAAAGACGAGTAAACTGCAAACTTCCAATCAACAAAATATCGTGTGTGATCGGAGCTCATTTCATATATACGATGAAAGTATATAAAATCAGAGCTCGATCCATTATTCGTTTAACACATGTCGCCACTTCTTTCCCCCGCAACAACGCGCTGTGAACGAATCAAATGTACGAGCAAAATCATACATACTTTTACTTTTTTATATGCGTTTTTTTTTCCACGACTCATAAAGTTACAACGATCTAAATGTACACTCCCCCGCGTTAAATATATTTCGATATATTCTGCTTCATCAATTTTCCGGCGATGCTTATCACACGTCAATTTCACACGACATTTAGCACAGCTGTGGAGAGAGAAATAGAGAGTGAGAAAAGAGCGAGGGAGGGGGAGCGAAAAAAATTGCCACCGCAAACCCAGCCCCAATATATTTGACATATATATTTAATTCCAGATTCATACTAACAAGAGAACCTACGCTCTTCATATACGTTACATTCGAATACGTTGAATAAACTGTGACCAAAAAAATACGGGATGAAAAAGATTTCAGTATAAAAAAACATTTCGCAGTTTCGACGATTTTTCATCAACGCGCTCTTTAAAATAGCAACTATGAAAAATGTCATTCAGCAACGATCATCAAACAGTTTTGTTTTCTTCTCTTATAATTGCATATTCGATCATCGTAACGAAAGCACGAAAATGATGGCGAACAAGAGTTCACGTGTTTTCGTGAGGGGAAGTGAAAAAAAAAGAAAAAACTCCTGAAATTGTGAGGATTGTCAAGGAGAAAGTGCCGAGATATATGTACGGAGGAAAGCAGAGATCGGGGGTTATGGAGAAAGCGCGCCTGCATCCATGTATGCATAAATGTATGCATGAATGCTATATGAGCAGGTAACTCGAGCCATTACGCGCGGTTCTTTTTCCTGCTGCTGCTGCTGCTGCGCCCAACCTCTGTTCGCCTTTTATTTTTAAGGCTCCCTCGGATTCCAATCTACACACGTTCACATATGCGTATATATGTATATATATAACGAGCCGAGATCGTCAAGTTTGTATTCGTAAGTATATGTATAAATATACCGGCGCATATACAGCTTTTATAAAATACGATAGAGGTCGTTGAGGCCACATGCACACACGAGGAATAATATCCATTAATTTAGCTTTGAGCCTCGATGGTAATGTTATTGCATTCGTTACGGAAAGTCGACTCTCTGGCGCACGATATATCTTCAACCCTTTAACCATATATATATGTTCTCTCTTCCACTCCCTTTCCTTCTCTCTCTGTCCCTCTCCTCCCTCTTTCTCGTCTTTGACTAGTACAACGTTTAATGTAGCTCTTCGCTATGACTATTTTCATCTAACTCTTTCTTTTCGCGTATCCTCACTCTTTACCATCCTCCGTCTCTCTTTTGCGCTTTTGCGACAGACGCTTAAGCTCAAAGGGATCTGTTCCCTCCCTTTTTCTTTCTTTCCCGTACGAACTTTTCCCTCCTGTGTCATTCGTATTACTATTCTCCATCTTTTATTTTCTTTTATGCTTTTATTCGCAATTTAATATGTGAATTTATATATTTCACCCCCTTTTTCACGACCCCTTCCCGTTTCTCCTATATACTATGTTTCGTTCAATTATTTTCATAACTCAAAAATATATATATAATTAAATCCAATTTTCTTTAGTTTCAAACACATTTTACTTAATTATAGTTTATGACACAAGAAGTTAAAAATGATAGAAAACATAAAATAAAAAAATCTTTAAAAAATCATTTCTTTGTGAATAAAAATCATGTACATGCGGAAAAATCATTGTTATTGTTCTGACGCAATATGAGGGAAAATAAAGATGAAAATTCGCAAAATATAAAATATACCAGATTGTAATGCACATGTTGAGCACGTGGGTGTGCGAGTCGCGTAGTGAAGAAAAGGGGAGAAAGTTTGAGGTCAGGGACTTTGGGCGGGGGATGAATCCAGAAGGCCAGATGTTTTATTGACGTGGAGATGGATCGTTGGTGTATTATTGTGTCGAGATGCAACACCGAATCGAATACGTGTGCGGTATGTGTAAGATGCGCACGTGGTGCAAGGCATCGTGTAACAGCCGGGTTTATACACACACACACAAAAAAAACACACATTTGCAGATATAATACATGCGCGATATATCGCAGTATTGCGAGTATTCCGTGGAACGTGAGGGGGAAAAAAACACCCTCGATGTCTCGACAACGACGAATAAACGACTGGACCGTATGAAGGCTGTGCGTCATGCATCAAAAGGGGCGGTACGTTCTCGCCACATTCGATTTGATCTCTCCTTGCGCGCCAAAGGCATTTCTTTCTCGATTAAAAAAAAAAAGAACAAAAAAGAACGAGATGCCAGAACGTCCCCCTCCTTTTTTTTTCTTTGCTCGATGACACAAGTGCACCCTCACGTCGTGTGGCATTCGCAATCTACTCTTTTTCTCTCAGCTCCTATTTTTCTCTCTTTCTCTCTCTTTTCTCCATGATTCCCCACTACCCTCTCGACTCGTTATCTACTTTTACCCAACTCTCTGTCGCGCTGTCTGCGTACAAGAGAGAGAGAGACATATATACATATGTATATATGTATATATACACACAGACGAGCATCACCACGAGTCTATTATGGGATATAATAATGTGGAGAAAGACCAAGAAGAAAAAAGTGGACCATTATCGCAAACTCGCCATCTCGATGATTGCCTTATCAAAATTCCACCGTCGTTTCAGCCATCTTTTCTATCTCACTCTTCGCCGTATCTCGGATACGTATCCGTCGATGCGATTCTACATTTCGTTGCGTCTGTATACACAACAGCTTTCTTTTTTTTTCGACAATACAATGAAAGCATTGTTACATAAATCATATGGAGAAAAAAAAACTTGGAGAGATAGGTCGTTGCACCATAATAAATCATATATACGATCGTACGCCTTAAACTGCTTCCAATGTTCATATGTGTCTTCGATTCACTAATCAAAGTGTGGGATTTTTCGATCAGTTGATTCGAGTAAAAAATTTGAAAAATCATCTAGAAATACAGTTAAAAAAAGTTATAATTAATTGCTAATTAATAAAAAAAAATATATATTACAC
>JABMBV010007982.1:0-10160 GCA_018906735.1 Mesochorus sp. PSUC_FEM 10030011 | reverse complement strand
TAAAAATTGTTTATTATTTGAAAAATAATAATTAAAGACACTTTATTTCACAAAAATTACTATAAAAACATTTTTTAACATCGATTGCAATATTTAAAATTCAATACCTACTGTAAAATTCTTTGAAACAAATTGATATTCGGTTTTTTGAGACAGAAAGTGTTTTTTCAACCATCCAGAACCTCCTTAATGCGCGTGTAATACAATACTTGTACCGATAACAGCAACAACGATAACAAACAAAGCCATATGATTATTAAAGCCATTCGTTCATCAGCAAATCCAAACAAAATGCATCACTTCTGCGTACATCATCAAGTTTTTCATATTTCGAGTAAAATATCGATGATGGAGGATTTCGCATGTGCTCCCTTGTCTGTCACGATTCTCTAGTATACTCGTACAAGTGCGGTGCAATGCACCCGCGGGGAGAGGGTGGGGGGGTTCTGCTAGGTTTGCTCTCGGTACGACTGCGCAACGTTAAACACGCTCGCGTCTAATATCGTCGGTGTGTGTGTGTAATATGGGCGCAGAGGCCTGGAGAAAGTTAATTTCGCATGGCCGTTGAACCGATCGCGAGCTGTTACACGAGCGAGCGTCGTTATTCACAACGATCGCTCGCGTCAACGGCGCGAGGCCATTTTTTGTTATTTACAAGTTGGTCAACACAATGTACATGTATTAGGGTGGTTGCAATGTGGGTCGAAATCAAATTTTTGATTTTCCCACGTAAAAACACAATCGAGGTATTTAAAAAAAATGTGTGTAAATTTAGAAGGCGTTCAAAAAATGTTTAATTGCGCCTGTAAGGGATTGAATTTTATATGGGAAAATACATGCATTTTTCCAAGTTATTACCTATTTATTTTTTAAACCCATAATATTTTTCAAAAAAAATCTGAATTTGGCACACCCACTGAGCATATTGTAAGGTTCAAAACAAAATTTTTACAGATTTTTATAGCAATAGTTTTCATAGTTACCGTCCTGTTCACGAATGGGTCAAGTCTTTATTTTTGAAGCATGTAACTATGAAAATAATTGCTATAAAAATGTGTAAAAATTTTGTTTTGAACCTTCCAATGTGCTCAGTATGTGAGTCAAGTTTCAGATTTTTTCGATAAATATTATGTGTTAAAAAAATAAATGCGTAATAACTTGGAAAAATACATGTATTTCCCCATTTGAAATTTAACCCCTTTACAGACACCATTAAAATTTTCTTTGAACGCTTTCTAAATTTACACACTTTTTTTTTAATATCTTGATCGTGTGTTTTACGTGGGAAAATCGAAAATTCGATTTCGATCCAAATTCCAGCCACCCCAAATATGTATAATAACTGATTGTTTGGAAAGCCATAGAAATTGTTTCGTTTTCGTATTAACGGTACACATTCAATATTATAAATAGATAAAACAATCAAAAGTTCCATTATGTTAAACAATTAATTAATAACGAGATTAGAGAGATGAAAGAGACAAGAAAATGGTCGATCGAAAACGAGAACGTAGGCGCGAGTTGTTGCTAGCGGAGATGACACGGGTATATAGTAGTAGTAGTAGTAGTATAAGCAAAGCGAGTCGATGCAGCGAGGGAAACCGGTATAGTAGAGAAAGAAACGATTCTCAAGCGAATATGGTCAGACAAGACCGGGGGAGAGACGTCGGCGTATGTGTGCGTATTTGTGTACATTCGAGGACGTTCTCTGTAAATTCTTCTGTAAATCTAAAAAAAAAAAAAAAAAAAATTGGAGACAAAGACACGGGGTCACGTTTGAAAAGGAATCGGGGGAGAGGAAAACAAAAGAGACAAACAAAGAAACGAATTAAAATGAGGGGGGGGGATTGTACTGGTTTTGTTTGGGACAGAATGATCTAAAGATGCCGTCTCTGCTGGAAGCGCTGGAGCTCAAGTATGGAAGTTCAACGACCGAGTGTTCGCTTACGGACGAGGAGACCGAGTCGAGTCTCTCGATAAGCATATTCGTGCCGAAAAAATCGCCGCGTCACACGGTGCCGGCCCTCCTTGTCCTACAGGACTGCGACATCGAGTGCGCTGGCAACGACGACGAGAAGCTCAGGACCAAGTGCCGTAACGTCGAGGAGCTCGATCTCGCTCAAAACAAATTGTCCCAGTGGGACCAGGTCTTTGGTATATTGCGTCACATGCCCAAGATCAAATTCGTCAATTTGAGCTTCAACAGCCTCGCCGAGTCGCTCATCATCAAGGATGGCGGGGGCTACCGTAGGTCTCTCAGAAATTTGGTACTCAATGGCACGAGGGTCACGTGGTCGACGGTCCAAGACCTCGTTCGAATTCTCGAGAATCTCGACGAACTCCATCTCTCCCTAAACGAGTACAGGAACGTTCAGCTGGATCATCGCCAGGTTAAAAATGAGGCACTCAAGAAACTCCACTTCACCGGTAACCCCGTCGAATCGTGGACCGAGATCGCCAAGCTTGGATACGTTTTTCCAAACCTCGAGAGCCTCGTACTCGCCGAGTGCCCCATCGTCTCCCTCGCCTCTAATCTCAACAACCTCGAGTCTCGTCTCGATCGAACCGCCCTCGACCACGAGAACGAGAACCTCGAATCTTCCTCCTCCCAGGAATCCGGACAAACTAATCCTCCCTCCTCCCCCTCCTCCTCCTCCTCTTCCTCCTCGACCTCGTCCTCCTCTCACGATCCCTTTCCCATGCTCACCTTTCTCAATCTCAACGGTACCCTCCTCTCGACCTGGGACGACGTCGAGAGACTCGCCAGGTTCCCGGCTCTCAAATCTCTCAGGATGCAGGCTTGCCCTCTCTTCGAGGTAAACCTTCTCTTCTTCGCTTATATATTCGCTCACTCATTATTTTTTGTTTTTTCATTTTATTTTTTTATTTTTTGATGATTGAATTATCATTTACATTATTTTTTTATTAGTTAATCTTTAGAGGGCTGGAGTAGGACACTTTAAAGACGCTGTATGCAACATTTTTTAACGATAGAATTTTTTTAAATTTGCACCACACAAAGAGAACAGTGATATCTAACAGCTCACAAAATTTTAAAAGGTTTCACCACGCAGGGGTCGAAATATTCATTTATAAAAATAAAAATCAAGTCCAATTTTAATATTTGCATTTTTGTTTATTTTTAATGATTACAATGTAACTCATTTTTCAATTTTGAATATTTTTTTCCCAGAAACTAATCAGGTAAAAATTTTGAAAAAAAAATTCTAGTTGTTGATTCTTCTTGCACAATTTTTCTAGAAAATTTTCCAAATTTTTTCATTAATTTCAATGTTCCTAAAGAAAAACTCCTTAAGGGAAAAATGCCGATACTTTAAAAGTTAATAAGTTAACTACCTAAAGGATATACTAAAGTAAAAATGAATAAATCCAATGTAATCTTCTTTACTTCTTTACATCTTTGGTCTAATATTCAGAGTCCGAGAGAATACACGGAGCATGAAAGACGCCAGTTGCTCATAGCGAGACTACCAAACGTCGAGACCCTCAATGGAGGAGGAGTAATTTCTTCTCAGGAGCGCGAGGACGCCGAACGAGCCTTTATACGTTACTACATGGACAAGCCAGAGGCCGATAGGCCGGAAAGGTATCTTCTTATTTCTTATTTCCTTCTCCTTCTTCATCTTCTTCTCCTTTTATTTTACCCTTTCTCTGTCGTGCTGCAGATACTCGGAACTCGTTGCTATCCATGGCAAGCTGGATCCCCTCGTCCACGTCGATCTTACACCGGAAAAGAGAGTCAAGGTCACCTTCACGTACGGAGATCTCGTCGAGGTCAGTTTCCCCCAGTAATCAGAACTTGAAATTTTTTTGTTTCCCCAATACTCCTTGAGATTTTGTTTTCATCAGCCCAATCGAAAAAAACCGAGTCTCTTAATGCTTTGCCCGATTTTTTATTTTTTTCTTTCAGGTACGTTCTGTCGATGTTTATAGAACCGTTTTCGAATTGAAAACGAAATTAGAGTCGATGGTCAAGATACCGGCAAACAGAATGAGACTGTTTTACGTTGATCAGGTTCGTACGTTGCTTCAGTTGTCATCCTTCTTTTCCCCCCTCCCGTTTTTTCCTTGCAGAACTATCGGTTACTCAAACAGCAGCATCCTAATAACGAAATCGCGGTCGAAATATAAAGCGACGGCATATATAAAGCTGTTGGCAAATTCCTCTCGTTTCCGATCCACATAAAATTTTCACACAGGTAATACGCAGGACCGATTTTCGAGATCGCTAATTACCATTTTTAAGTTACGAAATTATAAAATTTAAAAGTTTTTCCGTACAAAATAGTAATTTTTTTTTCGTATTTATTCAATTTTTGAAATTAAAAGTTTAAAAGAAATTTAAGTTTAGTCACAGCCGAATTTATTTTGAAAAAGACGAGTTTTTTAGACTTCAGTTGTTTATAATTAATTATAAATAAGCAATATCTCTACTCTATTATTGCAATATTATCGGTTTCTAGGAAACTTAAAATTGTTCAGGTATACAGAATAGAATATTTATTTCCATTGTATGGCTTTCTTCGCCAATTTCTTTGGTAATTCTTAATACTAATACATTTTCCACTTTTCCCTTTTCTTTGGCTTGATACAAATGTAAAGTTTCTCCTATTCTATTTTATTTTAATCTGTTTTTATCCCCCCCCCCTTACTTTCTTAAAAACTAAAAAAAAAAATAAAAAAGTAAATTTGAAAAATGTTTAAAAATGATAAACTAGAAACTAAAACGCTCGCTTAGATTGTTCAGGTGTATAAAAATATAACAGCAAAAAAACTGAGATAAAATTGGTGGAACGTAATGTTCCACTGTGCCTGAAAGGGATAAACGTCCGGTTTTTCAAAATCCCCGAATCTTGTACATCATTCGAAATCCCTCATTCCCAACGACAAATTTATAAAAAAATCAATGATGCACGTGTTTTTTATATGTTTCCAGGTTATGAAGGCCCAGTACGGCCCGGAAGAGATGCTCTACCCGAACAAGCAGCTCTATCGGTACAACATAAGAAACGGGGACGAGATAATAATCGACAGCAAGCTCAACCGCGTCGTATCGACCTCCTCGAGCGCGTCGTCTATTCGAACCTGAACAGTTGGGATCCAGGATTGTCTTCAGATTTTAGTACTCGTGAAATTTTGGCGGATCGTCGATGGAAAACGCGATAACGTCAAATATCCGGATCAACGAGTAACGAAACTCTCGATCGCGCGAGGAGATGCAGAGAGACAGAGAGAGAGAGAGCGTTGAAGCAACGAATCGCGAGGATTCGTTGCATCGAGTAACCAAGTTTTTGCCTCTTCTTTTCTCTCAAACTCGGACTGTTGAGGAATTCTCTTATTTTCACCAACAAATTTATTCCATTATTTTTGTTTTTCTCCTGCCCCTCGAGTCCTGCAAATTTTCGACCCAAACAACGACATACGTTGATAAAAAAAAAGAAATTATGAACAATTGAGACAACGATTCTCAACAGTCGTAAAATACGTCCGTAATAGAATTTAAACGGATAAGCGAGAGTACGAGTGTGTGTGAGACAAAGAGTGACAGAGTGACAGAGTGAGAGAGAGAATGAGAGAGAGAGAGAGAAAAACTGCCTTGTTGTAAGACAGTCGATTAGATCAAAGCGAGTATTCGATTGCAACGCATGTTGTATCAGGGAAAGGGAGGGGGGGAAAGGAAACGAAGAGTGTCAAAAAATAAACTCATAGTGCCTGCCTGAGCGTAATTCGTTCAATACACTGCCCTTGTAAATATTCGATTCCAATGATGCATATTCGGTCTCTCTCTCTCTCTCTCTCTCTCCCTTTCTCTATCGCTCTCTTGAATTTGTAAATATTTAACGCGACGTCGAGTCGACAAATAAAAAAATAGAAAAATTATAATCGGGGTAGTTGGACTAGTGCGCTGAGGGTGAAGAAAGAAAAAAAAAGAAGATAATTTTTTCAAAAAATTCAAGATTTTGTGTTGATCGAATGAATGTTGCAGCCGTTTTCATCTTTGTAATTATACATTTATTCAACGGTATTATTCAAACAGAGGGAACACGAGATAAAGTTTATTTTGACAAAAAATCATTATATTATCTACATACGACGCTGCCCGATATCTTTGTGTTTTCTTTTTGTGCTGGCGCAAATGTACGCACCAACGAATAAAAAAAACAAAACATTTATATATAAATAAAACGATTTTGTATTACTGGCTAATGCTCAAACCGAGTCCCACATGAGCGCGCGTCGTAGGGTAAATCTACCAATGAATGGACGAATAAGCGACCCAGTGCATTAAAAAAATGTTATTAAAAAAATACGCTGCAATGTATTAGTGCATCCTTAAAATAGCAAGGTAGCAGTTGTACCTCGTGCAGAATTTCGCATTCGTAAACATCAGAGACCCCATAATACAATATGATATCGAGAGTAATCTCTAACTCGAACGGAATTAGTTTTTCGAATTGTTTTCGGACTTGTAAAAATCTTTCGAGTGAAAATTCGGAGTAGATTCAGAGTACATGTTCTATACGTATACACCGTATAATTGGGTGTAAATTTCGTGTAAACGGATTCGCTAGGGTGTTGGAAAAAAATTTCACAGAAATATAAGGATGATCATTATATTTATGCATACAAACCGATATTTATCTAAAACAATTGTCTTGTACATTTTAGTTTACGCCTATTTATACTAAAACAGAACCAATTTTTTTATACCCCACGTTGTTAAAAGTTTTACTATATAAATTACAAATAATTTTACCCAAGTTAGATTGTACCCAAACTATATAGAGACAATCTCAATATACAATCTACGATCCCAATACAATCTTCGTACTTAAGACAGTTGAGTGTTGAACATTTTTTAAAATAATTCTCTTTATTTTTTAAAATATTCCAACATTTGTCCATTTATTGGTCCCTGTCCATTTACTGGTCGGTTAACCCTATAGTTGATGAGTCTACCGAAGCAGTAATAGTAGCAGCAGCAGCAGCAGCAGCAGCAGCAGGGTAGCTCCGGTAATTATCGATCGCGCGTAACACGGGGCTTTCTACGCAGAGTCGTGCGATTATTGACCGAGAAGATATTTGGCGTCCACGTATGCCTCATCTCCATAAAAGGAACAACAAAATAGCCCAAGTTATTTTAGCCGAGTTTTTTCCCCATGAATGGATTTCCCTGTACGTTTTATTATCTGGCGGACGACGTATAGAAGAACAGTCGAGTCTCTGTTCCGTATAATTGTAGAAACGCTTGTAGACATGAAATTCTAGAGGAAGGGTGAGCGAGGGAGGGGGGAGAGGAAAATGGCGTCGGTGAAGGGTTGTTAATGATTGAAAATTTGGAATATAGGTCGTATAACGAGTGAGAATGGGTAAAGGCGTCATGACAGCCACGCACGAGTATCCTTGGCCTCGTATCGCGTATCCTTTCTTGATGGAAAAAATAGAAAAAAAAAAAAAGGAAATAAAAAATCCAAACGTTCTCGTCGTCCCTTCGGGCGCGACTGCGCTCTGACGCCCTCGTGCGCCATCTCCCTCGACACGATGTACACCTCCACGTACAATATATATTTTTTCTCCCTCCCTGCAACGCAACACGCCTAGCGCATGTTGAGGAAAAAAAATTAGATGCCAGTAGTAGTGGAGTAGCACCAGCGGAGACGAGGCACGCTCTTCGCGCGCGTGTGTGAGAGACTCGTGGCGAGAGAGAGATAGAAAGAAAGAGAGAGAAAGAGATAGAGAGAGAGAGAGAGAGAGAGAGAGAGAGGGAGGAAGAAAAGAAGAAAAATCCAAAATATGCTAAGGACGTGAAGGAAGAGCTTAGCAAGTGTTATTTTTTCTTCCAAACAAAAAAACGAGAGCTCGACGCGATCGCGTACAAGATTGCGGGGTCGCGGCGCAAGGACTCTCTCTCTCCCTCGTTTCCGGTGCACTATCCGTTCTCGCGTCGAGGACAGTCGAGCAGCTACGGCTGACGAAAGATCGGTGCGCCTATTTCCGGTTCTCAAGATGTAACACATACAAAAAGTCTCGTTGTTTAAGCGCTTTTATATGCTAATCATCACGAAAGACCGCGGTGGCCTCGGAGCTCCCCGCGTCTCCATTCATATATAAATGTATCTGCTGCTGGCAGCAGCCGTTAAACGGCCGAACAGTGCGTGGCTCCGACGAGACCCGGAAGCAAAGACCAGACGAGTTGATAGATGAAAGAGGGACAGAGAGGATCGATCCCGTTCGAGAGAAAGAAAAAGCCTAGTCGCGAGAGGGAAAAGAGGAGGAGGCGGAGGAGGAAGAAGAAGAGAGGATCGGAGAGGGTGAGAGCGGTTCGACGCGAAAGCATGAGCCAAAGATCGATATGTATAGTTACGCGAGGGAGAGTGCCAACTTACAATCCTTAAAAGCGCCTCTTCTCTCTATATCTTTTTCTCTTCTCCTGTTAGTACTTTTTCATACTTATAATACTTGCTGCTGCTGCTGCTGCTGCTGGCTCTCGACATGTTTTTTCTTCACCCCGTACGCTTCCTCGCACGCACCAAACGCTCCGCACGCCTCTCTATGCACTCGGTGAGTTTATACTTCCCCCCCCACCCCCACCCCTACAACCATCGATTCCTCCTTGTATTATTATCGTCATCATCATCATCATCAACGTCTCGCACATTTCCTTTGTCTGTCATTCATGATTTATCTTGACGAGAAATTATTAAGGAGGTTCCGGATAGTTTACAAAAAATGAAATTATGCTATTGGAAAATGTATAATATTTTATTGAACATATTTTTAAACATTTTGCTAAAAAATTTCAATCTAATTCACTGTGTATTTAAAAAGTCATTAATTTTCAATGATTGCAACCTTCTTTTACGTGTTCTCACGAGAGAAGAGAAAATATGGAAAAAAAAGCACGTGAAAAATGAAGAGATTGAATTAATTTGTTGCATACAAATAGGACATTATTTTATCAGTTTGAAAAAAAAAACCATAACGCAATTTGCAAAGGTTATTTTATTGTCAAAAAAAAATAATGACTTGAGTGACTGTATTTTATCTTAATTACTGTTGAATGATTTTATCACATCCTATTAAATATTAAAAAATCAATACCTGCAATGAAATCCTTTAAAATGAATTATTATTCGGGGTTTGTAAAACGAGGGATTTTCTCAATCATCCTGAACCTCCTTAAGGAGGATCTATCGTTTCTCACGTAAAAATTATTTTCCAACTTCACGAAATAAAATTTTGTAAATAGAAAGTTTAATACGGTATTGAAATTGTAGCGAAATTTTCCGATTATTCACCATCTCAATTTTTCACTATTACAATTTTTCGAAACGTTATAATAAGAGCATACTTTAAGGTAGTCAAGTACTGTCATTAGCCATAGTCCAAAATATTGTACTGAAATTTTTTTTGAACCTTGTTGATAAAGTGTGTGTAAAATTTGAAGAAGTTTCAACGATTAAAAAAAAACGAAATATTTATTATTAAATATCGCAATTTTCCAGAATTTGCCATAAAAGCCCATGTAGTTCTATCGGTGTACTTTTCATAAATTTTTTTTTTTTAAAATTACATCTGATGATTTTATCGATGCTTCATAGATATTTTGATTTATTTGATAGAACCTCCTTAATCGTCGACATATAGCATAAGAATCCTGACCTAGGTGACGCTCAAGAAGAATAAATTGTCCTCGTTCTTCGCGCTTCGATCGGATACACTTCATTATCGGTGCCGATATATATTTTGACCGAGATAATATATTTCTATAACGACACGTATTATATGCCTCAGCAAACACAAACATAAAATCATATTATCCAAATATTAATATTATATTTTACATATTATTCCAAATTTTCGTGCAAAATTTAACCCAATTCATAGCGTATTTAAAAAATTATTAATTTTCAAAGATTACAACTTTTCTGCATGTTCTTGTGAATTTTTTCAACACGAATGAAGAGAAAAATATGGGAAAAAACCGCATTAAAGATGAACAGATCAATGTAATTTTTTTCATATATAAATAAGAAGTTATTTTATCGAATTAATAAAAAAAAAACAACCATAATTGATCGCAGTTCGTAAAAATTATTTTATTATTAGAAGATACTAATTTAAATTACTTTATTTAA
>JABMBV010007971.1:0-10160 GCA_018906735.1 Mesochorus sp. PSUC_FEM 10030011 | reverse complement strand
TCTATATAATTTAATTGAACTTTTATTCATATCATTGAATTGAATTTGTATTTATGTAATAAAATTTTAAAAATTTCGATTAATTGAATTTTTTTAAATTGAATTTAATTTAAATTAATTTTGTTTACTTTTCATACCTCAGTGCCGGACAATAGAGACGTTTGCCAATACAACGAGGATTGTCCACCGCACAAGCTGTGCGATCGGTTGAACAGAAGATGCATGAATCCTTGTCTGGACGACAGTTGCGGTGAAAATGCGGAGTGTTATGCCGAAGATCATACCGCGCGTTGCAAGTGTCTTCCGGGTTACCAGGGAAATCCTCAGATTGTTTGTGAGCCAACGGCGAATCCATGCTCGCCAAATCCGTGCGGTCAAAGTGCGATGTGCGAGGTCGACAACGGTTCGCCGATCTGCTTCTGTCCCAAAGGACTAACAGGAAATCCTTTCGAGGAGTGCAGTAAGTAATCTGTGGAAGAGAATCTTACTTGATGGAATATTTACTTGAATTGGCTCACTAAATATGTGGAAACAATATAAAAGTTCCAGAAGGTGACGCTTGCCAAGGGCAACCGTGCGGGGCAAACGCCGGTTGTCGGGTCATCAACTCCCGGGTGACGTGCTTCTGTTTGCCTGGTTACGAGGGAAATCCTCCGTCAAGGCCGTGCGAGTTGCCGGATAATCCTTGCGACGCATCGCCCTGTGGTCCCAACACAAGATGCTCGGTATTGCCAAACAATATCGCCAAATGTACGTGCCTTCCCGGTTTCATCGAAAGCCCGAACACCATTAGAGGGTGCATCGAGAACGAAGATCCCTGTCTCTCGAATCCATGCGGTTTTGGTGCCATCTGCGATTCGTCGAGAAATCCACCGTGCTATTGCCCGAACTCGAATCTTGGAAATCCGTACAAGAGCTGCTCAGGTAAATTAAAAAAAAATGAGACATTCAAGGAGATATGTACTTGCGCCATAATCATAATGATATGTATGTAAAATGATATGATATAAAGTGGCAGCAAAATCATCAGATATAGTTTTCTAAAAAATATTTTTTATATACTGTGCACGAATATTCTTGGGCGACATATTATAATTAATAATATATTTATGTGTACGAAAATTGAGAAGTTTTCATCATCTGTTAATCGAGAAATTTAAGATTTTTAATCACATTCTTCATATATTTGATATAAGAAGTTACGAAACATGACAATTTCAATCGTTATTTTAATTTAATTTCCAATTTTAATTCCAATTTAATACAGTATTAAATATTTATTTAAAAAAAAACATATACTGTATTCAGCTAAATTGAAAATTATTTTTTATTTCCTCGATAGAATCTCCTCAATATGTAATTTAATTCGGTAAAATGTCATGCGAAGTAACGAATGAATTTCATTTTATTTTTTCATCGACAGTAACTTCCTTGTGTCAACCGGGAGCGTGTGGTCTGAACGCCGACTGTTACGTCTCGGAAAATCGTGAGCAGTGTTACTGTCGTTACGGTTTCGTTGGGGATCCTTACGTAGCGTGTGAAGAGCCGAGTGGCGGTCCGTGCGAGCCAAATCCGTGCGGAAGGAACGCGATATGTCGAATAACATCGCAGAATCAAGCGATATGCGAGTGCGCTCCGGGAACGGCGGGTGACCCAACGAGTTCGGCAGGTTGTGACAGGTTGGAATGCCTCGACGACAATGATTGTCCTCTTTGGCAGGCTTGTATCAATCACAAATGTCAGGATCCGTGTTTGGGAGCTTGCGGTATTGGTGCTAATTGTCAAGTCAAGAAACATCATCCGGTGTGTTCGTGCCGAGAGGATCTGATTGGGAATCCGATGTTGAGATGTTCGCCACCGATGGATCCGGCGCCACCGAAGACGCCATGTTGGCCGAGTCCGTGCGGCAGCAACACGCTATGCCGGGTGATGAGAGATAGCGCGGTTTGTTCGTGCCTGCCGGAATTCTCCGGGGATCCGCACACCGGATGTTATCCCGAGTGTACGATCAATTCCGACTGCGCGAATAATCAAACCTGCCTCAAAATGGAATGCGTTAATCCTTGTTCGCTCGCGGGCGAGATGTGCGGCGCGAACGCCGAGTGTCGAGTTAATTACCATCTTGCCGAGTGCGTATGTTCGAGAAATTATTTCGGCAATCCTTACATACGTTGCTCGAGGAAGCCGATCAGCGATGACGGTAATCGGAACGTGACGCGACCTTGCACGCCATCGCCGTGCGATCCTCACGATTATTGCGAGACTTACGACAACCGCGTGGCAATGTGCGGCACGTGCGAGTCACCGGAGAATCAGAACAGCATACAGTGTCGTCCGGAGTGTCTGAGTAACAGCGATTGTTCATACGACCGCGCGTGTATCGGCTGGAAATGCGCTGATCCTTGCCTCGGTACCTGCGGAGCGAACGCCAATTGTCAGGTATTTTGGCACGAACCGGTTTGCAGTTGTCCGGAAGGTCTCTTCGGCAATCCGTACGAGAATTGCGTGCCGAGTGGTGACGTACAGAGAGATCCGTGCAGTTCAACTCAATGCGGAGCGAACGCTGTGTGCCGAGAAAACAAGGACGGTAGCAGGGTCTGTGAATGTTTGCCGGGTTACTTCGGCAACCCCGTGCTAGCCTGTCGCCTCGAGTGCGTGCAGAATTCCGACTGCAAATTGACGGCCGCCTGCACCAACCACAAATGCGTCAATCCTTGTCTGGGTGTTTGCGGGAACGGTGCTTCCTGCAGCGTCATCAATCATTATCCCGTTTGCTACTGCGAGGCCGACCTGACGGGAAATCCGTTTGTGAATTGTTATCCTCACCGCGACGTCGTGCCGCGACCTCAGGAAAACCCATGCGACCCATCGCCATGCGGGGCCTTCAGCCGCTGTATCGTATCCCAGCACGGCTTCGCGACGTGTTCCTGCCTACCTGACTATCGCGGGGCGCCTCCACTTTGCAATCCCGAGTGCATCGTCAGTTCCGATTGCCTACAGATTCAAGCCTGCATAAACAACAAATGCGTTAATCCGTGCAATGGCGTCTGCGGACACGCGGCCCTTTGCTCGGTCATCAATCACAATCCTGTTTGCGAGTGCCCGGCGGGCTACGATGGAAATCCTTTCGTGGCTTGTACGTTGATCGGTAAAGAGACTTCAAGGTCGCCGTGTAATCCATCGCCCTGCGGGCCGAATTCCGTTTGCAAGGTCAAGATGGGCAGACCCGTGTGCTCCTGCCAGAGCAACTTCATTGGCAGTCCACCAAATTGTCGTCCTGAGTGTTTGATCAGTCAGGAATGCTCGGTCGATCGTGCCTGCATCGCCAACAAATGCGTCAAGCCTTGTCCGCAGAGCTGCGGCGCGAACAGCGAGTGCTCTGTCATCAATCACACGCCCTACTGTTCGTGCAAGGCCGGCTTTGAAGGTGATGCCTTTGTGGGCTGCACCCCGGTACCGGTCAAACAATTCGATGATCCCTGCACACCCTCGCCATGTGGTAACAACGCCGTCTGCAGCATCGTCGACGCGGCAGCGCGCTGCACCTGCATACCACCGTATATCGGCAACCCGTACGCCGGCGGATGCAAGCCCGAGTGTACGATCAATTCCGACTGCGCGAGTCATCTCCACTGTCTCAACCAACATTGTCGCGATCCGTGCCCGGGTGTCTGCGGCTTCAATGCCATCTGCGAGGTCTACAATCACCTGCCGAGCTGCTCGTGTGTCTCCGGCTACACTGGAAATCCCTTCCAATCCTGCAAGCCCGAAAAAGCACCTGAACCAATTGAAAACCCGTGCACGCCGTCACCCTGCGGACCCTACAGCATATGCCGCGTGACGAACGACCATGCCGTGTGTTCCTGCAGCCCTGGTTATCATGGCACGCCGCCATCCTGTCGTCCGGAGTGTCTCGTCTCGTCCGAGTGTCCGTTGCACCTCGCGTGCATCGAACAAAAGTGCAACGATCCTTGCAAGGACGTCTGCGGCCTGAACGCCAACTGTCAAGTAACCAATCACAATCCCATATGTAGTTGTCCACCGAGCTACATCGGTAATCCATTCATTCACTGTACCCTCGAGGCTAAGGAAGCGCCCACAGTGAACAATCCATGTTTGCCATCTCCCTGTGGACCTAACTCTCAGTGTCGGGTCCAAAAAGATCGTCCGGTGTGTTCCTGCATCGCTGGCATGTTCGGCGCTCCGCCAAATTGCCGTCCCGAGTGTGTTATCGACCAGGACTGTCCGAGTTCCCTCGCCTGCGGTCGCAACAAGTGTCAAGATCCCTGCGTCGGTTCCTGCGGCATCAACGCCTATTGCGTTGCTAGAAATCATCGGCCCATCTGTCAGTGTAACGAAAATTACGAGGGCGATCCATTTAACGCTTGCAATCCCAAGCTCACTTACCTTCCGGCACCACCTGGCGAACCTTGCAATCCTTCACCGTGCGGCTCAAATGCCGTTTGCAACGAGAGAAACGGTGCTGGATCTTGCACTTGCCTCAACGATTACACCGGCGATCCCTACGAGGGCTGCAGACCCGAGTGCGTCGGAAATTCCGATTGCCCCCACACCAAGGCCTGCATCAACAACAAATGCACTGATCCTTGTATCGGAGCCTGCGGCTTGAATGCCGAGTGCCAGGTTTACAATCATCAACCGTCGTGCAATTGCATCGTAGGATACACTGGAAATCCATTGACTTCGTGTCACATTCCGCCACCTAGTGAGTAGAGTTTCTAATAACATCTTAATTTTGTAACATTGTATACTTTGTACTTACATATTGTATCTTGTCACAGCTCCAGCACCAGGTCCAGAAGATCCGTGTCAGCCATCGCCGTGCGGTCCCTACAGCAATTGTCGGGTAACGGATAATCACGCGGTGTGTTCGTGCGCACAAAATTACATTGGAAGTCCACCGAACTGTCGTCCAGAGTGTGTAGTGAGCGCGGATTGTGCTCAGAACAAGGCGTGCATCAATCAACGCTGTGAAAATCCTTGCGTGGGTACGTGCGGCGTGAACGCGGACTGCCAGGTCATCAATCATAACCCGGTGTGCAGTTGCGCGTCGGGATACACGGGCGATCCGTTCTTCGGGTGCATAAAGGAGGAGCCCTCGTCGACGCCGCGGCCGCAGGAAAATACTTGCGAGCCATCTCCGTGCGGGCCGAATTCCCAGTGCCGTTTGATCGACGGTTTTCCTGTGTGCTCATGCTTACCGAATTACATTGGCAGAGCACCAAATTGTCGTCCGGAGTGTGTAATAAACGAGGAATGTCCGGGAAATTTGGCGTGTCAGAAGGAGTTGTGCACGGACCCGTGTCCCGGCTCGTGCGGTGTGAACACCAACTGCAACGTGGTAAAACATAATCCGATATGCAACTGCAATCCTGGCTACACCGGAAATCCGTTCACCGAGTGCACCATGATTTACGACGATCCGAAAACGGTCGAGCGGACGCCGTGCAACCCGTCACCGTGCGGCGCGAATGCCGTTTGCAACGAGAGAAACGGTGCCGGTTCGTGCACTTGCGTCAGCGGATACTTTGGCGATCCGTACACTGGCTGCCGTCCCGAGTGCGTCACCAACAACGACTGCGACCGGAACAAGGCGTGTCTCAACAACAAGTGCATTAACCCGTGTATCGGCACGTGCGGACGAGCCGCAACCTGTCTCGTCGTCAATCACGCGCCAACTTGTTCCTGTCTGCCCGGTTACAAGGGTGATCCGCAGACGATATGTGAACCGGCGATCGTTTCGACGACGGTATCGCCGATCGAACCCTGCGAGCCATCGCCCTGCGGCCCGAACAGCAATTGCCGTACACTTCACGGACACGCGGTGTGCTCGTGCAAGACGAATTTCATTGGTACACCGCCGAGCTGTAGACCCGAGTGCACGATAAGCACCGAATGTCCACGGAGTAAATCCTGCGTCGACTACAAGTGTGTCGATCCTTGTCCGAATGCCTGTGGACTCAATACCAAGTGTCTCGTAGTCAATCACAGTCCTGTGTGCACTTGCGCGAGCGGTTTCAGCGGCGATCCGTTCGTCGCCTGTGACAAGATACTCGTGGCTCCGTCCCCGGAGCCCGGGAAACACGCAGGCAACCCGTGCGTCCCGAATCCATGCGGACCTGACTCTCAGTGCAAGGAGATCGGATCGCAGGCAGCTTGCTCGTGTGCTCCGAACTTCATCGGGAGACCACCGAACTGCCGAGCCGAATGTCGCAGCGATTCCGAGTGCCCGAATAACGCGGCTTGTCTCAACCAACGCTGCAGAAATCCTTGTCCGGGCGCGTGCGGCGAGATGGCACGCTGCTCGGTGCTCAATCATTCGCCAATTTGCAGCTGCAGCGAGGGTTACACGGGTGATCCAAAGCGTGCCTGCGTCGAGGATCAGTCGACACCCCAGCCGATTCCAGCGTCGAATCCGTGCCTGCCGGATCCTTGCGGACCGAGGGCCAAGTGCCGCGAAAGAAACGGAGCCGGTGCTTGCTTCTGTCCGCCCAACTTCATTGGGGATCCTTACGACAACGTTAGGGGATGCTATCGCGAATGCGAACAGAGCAGCGACTGCCCGACCCATCTGGCGTGCGTTGGTTTCAAGTGTATTGATCCTTGCCAAGGCAGCTGCGGCACTTGGTCCATCTGCAATGTCGAAAATCACGTTCCTCGTTGCACGTGTCCACCTGGATACACGGGCGATCCGCTCTTCGCTTGCGAGTTACCCAAAAGCGTCATCGAGCCGCAGGACCCGTGCTCGCCGAGCCCATGCGGACCGAACAGCAAGTGTCGCACGGTCAACGGACAGGCGATTTGCACCTGTATGCCGGACGTCATCGGTTCACCGCCGAACTGCAGACCCGAGTGTATCGTCAACGGGGAATGTCCGGCAAGCCTCGCGTGCATAATGAAAAAATGTGCCGATCCGTGCCCGAACACCTGTGGAATAAAGGCCCAGTGTACGGTTAAAAATCACAACCCAATATGCACTTGTCCCAACGGTTTCACCGGGGATCCTTTCACCCTCTGCACTTCAGTGCGAGTTGAAGAGCCGATAACTCCGAGGCCACCCTCCTGCAACCCGTCACCCTGCGGACCGAATTCCCTCTGTCAGATCGTGTTCGGTACACCGGCCTGCTCTTGCCTGCCGAACTACATCGACCAGCCGCCCAATTGTCGTCCCGAGTGCGTGATAACCTCCGAGTGTAAGTCCCACCTAGCCTGCATCAACCAAAAGTGCCAAGATCCATGTGTTGGCTCGTGCGGCTTTAACGCACAATGCCACGTGCTCGATCACATACCCGTGTGCACCTGCATGGAACAATACACCGGCGATCCGTTCACCGAGTGCGTCAGGATCACCGTTACAACTCAGCCGGCAATCACGGATCCTTGTAATCCATCGCCATGCGGTTCAAATGCAATCTGTAGATCGGGCGACTGTGAGTGCATGCCAGAATTCTTTGGCAATCCCTGGGAAGGCTGTCGTCCCGAGTGCGTGGTCAACACTGAGTGTTCACGCAATCGTGCCTGCAAGAGAAATAAGTGTCAGGATCCGTGCCCGGGAGTTTGCGGACATAACGCCCAGTGCGATGTCGTCAACCACATACCCGTTTGCTCGTGCATCGCCGGACACGGCGGTGATCCGTTCACGAATTGTAGTCCGGAGAAGCCGAATCGGCCGCTCGATCCGTGCACGCCCTCGCCCTGCGGGCCCAACAGCCATTGCAGGAACGTCAACGATCATCCGGTCTGCTCGTGCCATGAGGGTTACCTGGGCGCCCCGCCGTCCTGCCGTCCGGAGTGTATCGTCAGCTCGGAATGTTCACCAACACGTGCATGCGTAAACAAAAAATGTACTGATCCCTGTCTGGGTTCATGCGGTCTCGACGCCCGTTGCGAGGTCATTAATCACTCGCCGATATGTAGCTGCAGACCTGGACACACCGGGGATCCTTTCAAGTCATGCTATGAGGAACAAAAAGTACCGGAAGCTAAGGAACACCCACCCTCTGATCCATGCTCGCCATCGCCCTGCGGACCAAACTCCGAGTGCAGAGTCGTGAACGGCGTGCCGTCCTGCTCCTGTCACCCTAATTATATCGGCACACCACCGGCTTGCCGACCCGAATGCGTTATCAACCCGGATTGCCCGTCGAACATGGCCTGCGTCAATTCACGCTGCATAGACCCTTGCCCCGGTTCGTGCGGCGATCAGGCCGAATGCCGCGTCATCAATCACGCCGTGACGTGCACCTGCAATACCGGATACACGGGCAATCCATTCGTCCAGTGCGTCTACGAGGAGGAAACGATAAACCCTTGCGAGCCATCGCCCTGCGGTGCGAACGCCGTGTGCCAGCAGCGTGACAACGCCGGCGCCTGCGTCTGCATCGACGATTATCACGGCAATCCGTATGAGGGATGTCAGCCCGAGTGCATCCTGAGTGCAGATTGTCCGACGAACAAGGCGTGTCGACGGAACAAATGCGAGGACCCTTGCCCAGGTATATGCGGTCTACAGGCGCAGTGCTCGGTGGTCAATCACATCCCAACGTGCACGTGTTTGCCCGAGCATATCGGTAATCCGTTTACGTCCTGCGTCCGCGAGGTCGTCACCCCTGGACCGGCTCTCGATCCATGCTCGCCATCCCCATGCGGCCCGAACAGTCTGTGCCGCGTCGTCAACGATCAGGCAGTCTGTACATGTCAGGAAACCTATATCGATTTGCCGCCGAATTGTCGACCTGAGTGCGTCGTCAACAACGAATGTCCGCAGGACCGCGCTTGCTACAAGTACAAATGCACTGATCCCTGTCCGGGCACCTGCGGCACTGGCGCTGACTGCCGAGTCATCAACCACAACCCACTCTGTAGTTGTCCCCAAGGAACGACCGGGGAACCTTTCTTCAGATGCTTCAAGGCGCCCTTGGAGGACGTACCGAAGACCCCGCCCTCGACGAGAGACGTCTGCCAGCCTAACCCATGCGGTTTGTACGCCGAGTGTCGGCAGGTCGGCGACCAGGCCGCTTGCTCCTGTCTCCTCAACTACATCGGCTCGCCGCCGAACTGTCGTCCAGAGTGCCTCGTCAACACCGATTGTCCTTCGAGCCAAGCCTGCATATCGGAAAAGTGTCGCGATCCGTGCGTCGGCTCCTGCGGACAGGACACCGATTGTCGGGTTCAAAATCATATCACAACTTGCTTCTGTCGCGAAGGCTTCACTGGTGACGCCTTCACCATATGCACACCCATCATCGAGACCACAAAACTACCCGATGATCCCTGCAATCCATCGCCCTGCGGCTCCAATGCAATATGCGATGACGGCGCTTGCTCCTGTCTCTCAAATTATTTCGGTGATCCTTACACCTATTGCCGACCAGAGTGTACCATGAATTCCGATTGCTCGAGGACACGCGCCTGCATTAATCAACGCTGCGTCGATCCATGTCCCGGCGTTTGCGGCATTGAGGCACGATGCGACGTCGTCAATCACGTAACAATGTGCAGCTGCAACCCAGGAACCACCGGACAACCATTCTTGGCATGTAAACCCATTCCAAAGGAAACGACACCGAAACAACCGTGCTCTCCGTCACCTTGCGGTCCAAACAGCGTTTGCCACGTCATCGAGAACCATCCTGTTTGCTCTTGCCAGCCTAACTACTCCGGCAGCCCACCGGCTTGCAGACCCGAGTGCGTCGTCAGCTCCGAGTGCTCGCTCACGCAAACTTGCTACGGAAACAGATGCCAGGATCCGTGTCCAGGCTCCTGCGGACAAAATGCCAAGTGTCAGGTCGTCAATCACAATCCTATATGCAGCTGCATGGAAGGTTATACCGGAGATCCGTTTACACGATGTTATGTTGCACCATGTAAGTTTTTGCATACTTTCATATTTGGTAATCGACATATATTTTTTTGTGTTCATTTCTCACACAAATATTATTTCTCAACTTCGCGCGATAACATTTTCTAAATACAAAATTTGATATAGTATTGAATTTCTAGAAAAATCTTCCGAATATTCACTATCCCATAACAGAGATATTTATTGTTAAAATTCGCCTTTTTTTCGAAACTTTCCAATAAAAACTCACGTCATTTTACATTTAATTTCGAATTAAAAAAAGTTTAATTAAAAATTT
>JABMBV010007960.1:0-10161 GCA_018906735.1 Mesochorus sp. PSUC_FEM 10030011 | reverse complement strand
AAAATATTGTAATAATAAAAATAAAATAAAAATGCAAAATTCATACCGGTTTATTTCTTCTTTCTTTTCCGAAAATGGTCATCTAGGGTTGGTGGTATAAGCGGAAATGTACGCATCCCCCCTTTATGCGCTTTTACCTTTCCTTAAAATAAAACCTACCCTATTTTTTTTATTATTTTGTCGTTTCAATTTAAATTAATAACTCAAGTTGTTTGGTTTTTAATAAAGTTTTCTCTCTTTTCTTTTAGTAATAATTTATTCATTTGCTCACCTATGATCCCGAATAAAAAATTCTTGAGACTCTTATAGAGATTAAACAATTTTCAACGGATTGGAATGCTTCAAAAAATCTGAAAAAACATTCCTGACTACTCCACAATGTTTGAACAATGAGAATCAATGTTTATTAAAGTCGAAATGTTTTTTACACTGTAAATAGCTGAAGTTGCCTATAAATCTTCAAGTGAAATTTCACTCTGGTCTTCAACGACTCAGTTCGACCTCGGAGGGTTAAAAAGAATTGCACTTAAATATTCAATTGCTGGTCTGACAGCGTTGTATATTTCATTTTTTGCAATGGGGCATTATTTAGCAGAAGACAAAGTGATCACTGGGTGTCAAATACCCATACAGAACTTTGAGGCTTCATATTGTAACTGAACCAAGGTGTATGGGCTACACATTATTGTCTTTTTCTCTTGCTTATTTCGTTTTGTTTGTATCTATTTTTCTTCGCTTTGTGCCGCGTGCTCAATCTGCATTTCCGCGCGCTAGCCCTCGAGGCGACGTTTCCGCTTTGCCAAGCGTGAGCCGTTCTCACTCTCGTATTCGCGCTCAGCTTCAAGAACACTTCTATCTCGGTATGTATAGAAGGAAGCGTCGAGCGAGCCGTTTAATTTCGAGACACGTCTCTCCGAGCGGTTTATACGACGAAATACATATACGTTACGACAAGGGTACAGGGGTCAACCGTATGTAATCCAAAGAATATAAAGCGGGATGAAAATATAGCTGGAGAAAAAAACTAATCAAATTGTTTTTCTTCCAAGTGACGTACGAGACTGAAAAGAACTTTCTTTGTCTGTATAATTTTGTTTTTTCTTGGTAAAATCGTCATTTCGTTCAGTACTTAATATCCTTTTGCATAACAAATTACTCTTTCAAAGTAATTCAGATTAACATAATTTTATGATTTATTTAATTCTTGATAGATTTCTAAAATTAGAGCTCGCTTTCATATTTTTATTCTCATTTTATTCATTGTATTTTTACTTTAACAGTTTTATAACATAAAACTTTAAAGTAAATAAAACAAATGTATCGAAAGTAAAAAAAAATAAATAAAATTAGACGAAAAATAATAAATAAAAAATCAATTATGTTATGTTGTCAATTTTTTATTTATGAACAATATTAGTAGAATATATATGTTGATTAATTCTTACAATAATAAATAAATAACAAGAAAATTTGTTTGGAAAAAAACTTTTAAAGCATAAAAAATCCAATTCATTGTGGAACAAGAACAGGAACAAAAAAACAATGATGAACGAGAGTATCGTAAAAAATTGAAGAAGAAGGTCTAGTTATATGAGAGTACGTATGAAAAAATAGTATTTAGGAAGATAAATGTTTCGGTTCCCAATCAAGCAAATGAAAAACGAAAAAATCAGAAGGGAAAATCGGACGTATGGATCGGTTGGCCAGACCGATCACTGTCGTTTTATTTGTTTGAGAGACACAATTGTTAATTAATAAGTGACTTTTTGCCGTTTTTTTTTAAATTAAGATCCAAGGAGAAATCGAATAAATGTCTCACGAAGGCTGACTTTTTTTGGTTACTATACAAGTCATCTTATTTTAGACAAAGAAGATTTTTTTTTCAAAGAAGACTCGCAGGATTTAAAAAGAGAATCTAAATAACGTGAGACACATTCTATACGTGTTCTTACAACGGAACAAAATAAAATGAAACAAATTTTAATAAAATGAAAACAAATTTTAATAAAATGAAATAAAAAATAACGAAATTATGATTTGAGCCTTAAAAAAAGCTAAGACCGTTATAATTTAGATATGTTAATTATCTTTGTTGTGGGGGAAAAAAATGGTAAATGTCAGTCCAGAGAAAATAATTTGGTAATAGAAACATGGATAAAAGTTGACCGATAGGAACAAGATTGAAAGAAGAAAATAAATAAGAGGCGAGCGCACGGGCAGGAAAGTGCAAGTGATGGAGATCCGTTCGAGTTGCGCACTCTCTTGTTATTTTCACTGGGTACGGTTTGCTGCTGCGAGAGTTGTTGGATGAGTAGAAAATCGTGGCAAAGACGTAGCGATCACGATTCGCTCTCGTCGACCGAGAGTGAATAATAATATTGAGACTGTGTGCCGCTCGGTAAAAGGCACACCGAGAGAAGAAAAAGTTACGCAAATTTCGAGATATAAAATATAATATCCGTCTCTTATGTTTCGAATATTATTCGTATATAATCCGTTAGGCTTCGAGTCAAATATATACCGTAAATGATATACCGTTTTTCTGTTGGAGCAAAAAATAAATAGATGAAAAGTGAAAGACACTGTTCGTATGACCCTGGACGACTTTTGTTGAAAATATGGGTCGGTCGATGACGTTTTTTTTTCTCTCGTACAAAAATGTCCCTCGTTCTCTCTTGCTCTTTTTGTCTATCGTACGAGCCTCTCGCATGACACTATGGCATCTCACGATACATTCATCCAAGGTACAAAGTGCATCCGGTGGGTGTGTCACGCTCCCATAAAACCTTCGTTCTTGTGTGTGCTGTTATCTGTCTCTCCTGTGACTCGTATATGAGCTCACGTTCCTGTGTACAAATATCTATTATGTGTGGCGCTATACCTCGCACGCTGCCTGCTGTCGTCCAAGACCGAGAATTGAATAATACAAACGCGAATCAGCGATTATGTAAAAAGTTCAGCCGCGAACTATTCAAGGATAAATATACAAAACTTCAACGTATGAATTGAAGCTCAAAGTACTCAAATATAATAGTAGTTATGATTGAAGGTCAGTCACTAAAATTAGCTATTGCTAAAGGGTAAACGTGCGTAAAAAGTAAATACATGAAAAAAAATAGTGGTGTCTTGACGGCAATAATGAAATAAAGTAAAAACTTGATTGAATTAATTTGAATTTTTTCAATCTTATTTTGGAAATAGCATCTAGATATATTTTGAATATTTTTCGAATATAATTGTGTTGAGAAAGCTTTACTGGATAAACAAACTGTGAACATTTTGTATTGAATCTCTCTAGAAGTTCTCTCTCTATAAGCTCCTTTTCCCTTTTTTTTATTTTTGAGTGAGTTTTATGACTTCTCCCACTCTACTCGTGTACGCGAGGTCTCGAGTTTCGATTCAAAAACCCTTTATAAGCTTGCGAGCAATTTTATAAAATCATGCGCGTTTAACCCCTTGAAGCATAGCGACATACTGGTATGTCACCTACTTCCATTTTGTTTTTATTAAATAAATAAATTTTAAGTGCATAACGACAAATATAAATGTATATTTAGGATATGCTACCAGATCAATTGTTACTATAATATCACTATTAAAGGCTTATGCTGCACTTAGTGGAGGTTGACAATCACTAAAGTACAAAAAACACGTTTTTTAGACAATAAATGTAATTGTGCCTAATCTAGCAGATAAACCATGCACAAAAAATGAATTCAGAGATGTTTTTTGGTCCACTGATAACGAATCCGAGCTCAAAATCTAGGAATTCCAGGTTTTTGCATTTACTGTCTGCCACATTGGATTCGCTATCTTGAATTTTCTAATCTTTAGTGTAGATTTGTAATCAGTAATTAGCGACCCTGAAAACTTTTGAGTACAAAGTTATGAGCTGATTGCACGTGAGGAAAAATGTATGCTGCAAAGGGTTAAGCTTGTATATGCTGTAACAAAAATATTCAGACATCTCAATATATTGGAAGAAATCGTTATATATCATATGCATTTCTCAAAAAAAAAAGTTTTTACTTTTAATCGATAAATTCACGGTATTTTTCAACAATCACAAATACCATACGAATTACACAAAAGTTATTTTACAACACGTTTGAGCGCATATATTAAGGAGCAATTCCTTTTGTTATATTCTTACAAATATTTAAAAACCGTTCATTTTTATAAAGAAAGAAAGAAAGCAAAGAAGAAGAACAAAGTTTTTCTTATACTTATACTTACGTGTAAATACTGACACGAGATTGATTTAAAAACTCGTGTTTACATTTTTTCATTTGGTTACGGTGGTAAGCTTATAAAGGAGAACTTGAAACAAACAGAGACACATTCACACGCGCACGATTCTTGAGCTCTCCCGGAAGTAGTGGGGAACTCTTGAACGATGGATTTTTACGACCTCACTTCCTCTAATTATGCCTAAAAGCAAGCTTATAAAGAGAGAGTGCTGTATATAGTTTAAATCCAGAGTGCAAAAAAATTATTAACAAATTTGCTACATTGTCCATATATATATACTAACTTCCAGACCTCCATCAATAAAACTATGGTTGGACATTAATATTCAACCCTTTTTTAGCCAAACTACCAGAAGAAATAATTTTGAGCCACCGAGAAACAGGCGTGGCCGTTAAAGAGTTAATTATAAGTAAAGAAAAAAAAATGAATCTCTCCGTTTTATCTTTGTTTGTTTGAGTTGCTTCTCAGCGTTTAATTGACTACCGAGATTGAGCGTTTGCATATATATATCTGCTAAGCGTTTTAACAAACCTATCGGAAGTGAGCAAACTCGAGAGCAGAAACTCGAACGTTTATTCGCGAGTTGGAAATGTATTCTCGGGACATATGCACGCCTTCGTGTAACGTTACACAATACGCACGATATACGTATGGCGCATAGATATAGTCGTGTTGCTCGGGGGATGCGGCGGGGGTGTATCAGAGAGACGAAGGAAGAACGCACGCGATTATCCATCAATGCCCTTTCTCGCTCTTTCTCTCTGGACTCTCGTGAGATTTTTCGCGTTTCGAATCACGATAATGCGCTGGACCACCGTAGTTGGTGAGGTCTCGGCTATTCCAAACAGAAAGAGAGAGAGAGAGACGAAACGATCCCATGATTCTCATGAAACGAGATAGAAAGAGAGAGAGAGGATAAAGAGAGTCACGGCGTTATACGCTAGATGAAAATGCTTAGGCATTAATCAAGTGCGAGAGAACGCACCAAGAATAGCATTCATATGCATGTTTGTAAGTATATATATGTTATATTTAAATATTGTTTATATCCTGCGGTAGAATGGTTTTCGTCTGAACTCATTCGCACTTCAACGTGCGCGATGGTTTAGTGGATGATAAAATTCGAACGCTGTGATGTAACGCTGAAGGCGAAAAAGTTTTTTGTCATTTTTATACGGAAAGTAATAAGCAGGAAATTGTAGTTACATTTTACTTTCCTTTGAAATTTATAGTTTTTTTCCATTTCCCTAGCGGTTCTGCCGTCACGTTTGATTCACGATGATTCATAGTTGAATTTATTTATTTATTTACAACTATAAACTGTTAAAAAGCTACAACAATAAATAGTTTTGGGTGATATACAGAAGAGCAAAAAGTACAGCGATCCGATGGAGATTCATTGACAATCCACTAGTTATGAAATTACGTGCAAATTTATATTTTATTTGTGCAGAAATATTTGCATATTTATGTTTTGTTTACGTTAGTTTTATCATATTCGTTATAATATTCCACTTAATTTACTTGTTTGATTTATTTCAGTTATTTTATTTTGTCTTCAATTAAAACGTTCAAATATAGGTGTTCTGGCTTGTGTCTTTTGAGCCTTTTTCCTCGGGAGTTTTTCTCGGCTAAATTTGATGCTGATTGATTCGGATGATTTTCCAGCTGAGTTTGGTACTTTGTGGAGGCAGTTATTCTTAATGTACTACGGGGCATCCACTAACATTCTAAGATTTTTTGTCTGGTATTGTTAGATTATTTATAGATTTGAATTACTGGCTGTTTCCCAGAGTTGGATTTAGTAGGTCTAAAGTAGCTTTAGTATGGCCTAGTAAATGATGAGATGGAAGTTATATCCAATTAGCCAATACATTTTTCTCAATCTTCCAGTTCCAATCCAGATCTTTTCTTTTGGTCTTTATATGTTTCGCCCAAGTGAGTCTTTTGTCAAGATGCATACCGAGGTATTTTACTCCGTTAACCACCGGGAGGGTTTACTAATTCAGTTTGACACTCGGGCAATTACCTCTCTTAAGTGAGAGCTATAGTTGAAATTAAATGTATATCTGATTCTTTTATGGTGAAAAACTAGTGACATTGTGCAAAATTTTCTCAGTAAAATTACCAAAAAAAAGTAACTGCATGCGAATACCATATACTGACGGAGTTTAGTTGGTGTTTCCGTGGTATAAGAGTGACATTTAGACCGTATTTTAACCGTATTTTGACGCCGTTAACACGGTGTTTTTCGGCATCCCGACCGGAAATATTGAACAAATTCTTTTCCATGTAACTAATGCAAAAAATGTCTAATTTTTATGATAAATAATCAATTTCTTAAGAAAAAAAAATTTAATAATGATAATAAAAATAAATTCTAAAATTGTAAAAATTGCAAAAAAACGGTGTGGTATTGAAAGCTTTAATCGACAATTTACCAATTCACACAGGTCATTTCTGATTTATTAATATTTTATTCATGATCCACTGACATTTTACTCATCATAAGTCACCTATAATTTGCTAACAACTCATTTGTAATTTACTGGAATTTCACTATTTTGTTACTGTCAAAGGACAGTCAATTCAACAAATAAAGAGTACAGGCACCACTCTCATTGTACTTTGATTTTATCGTGAATCTACAATCTAATAACAATAACCCTACAATAACCATAAATGTATGGTGATATCCAGACGTTATTCATTTTGAAATGATAAGTATTTGATAGTCAATATACCGTCATTTAAGGGTGAAGTGGTATCACCGTCATTTATCTGTAATTTTGTAAGCTTCTGACCGTGACCGTGAATCCGCTAGGATATCTTCCACCTTGAAGATACTTTCCACCTTCCTATTTAAAAAAAAACTCAAAAACAGAAACAATAAAATTCTTTAATATAATTTAATGGTATGAATTTTAATTTTATAAATCTCAAAAAGTGTTTAGAATGGTTTACGAATTCATTGCAGTTTTTTAAAACCGATTTGCCGATTAAAAAATTGAAATTATTTGTGTAGTAATTTTTCACTAAGTTAACAAAAGGTCTCAAAGTTAATGTTACAAAAGTTACGTCGATTATATTTCATTCAATTACTAGAAAATTTAGCTTTTCGTTTACATCGAGCTAAGGGCTGCGCGCAAAAGGATAAAAATCTTCGTTCGATTCATCATCGAACGAACGATGAATACTAAATAAAAAATTGTATCCATATATATATATAGCCCCCGTATCGCATAATATCCAGTCAGCAATTAATCACGAAACTTTTGAATATAATCTTGGGTCGGTTGGTCGCGATGAACCGCGTTTAAGACTTCGCCATTGCCCGGCTGAGCGACATCAACGCGCGTTGATGCAACTTTTGCGCCACGCCGAAAAATGCAAATTGGCACCCTGGGCGGTGCACTTTGTTCACAGCGTGAATCGCTTGCGGACCACTATCAAACGCAGAGCACGGATATGTATATAGAAAGGGAGATGATAATCGAGACTCCACGACTCTCTCCTTATTTTTTTTTCCTTTCTCTCTCCGGTAGAGAATGAGGGAGAAAAAGAGCTCGATTTCAATTGGTAGAGCGAAAAGTTTTGTGGCTGACGGCTCATTGCAAGGTGTAGACAGTGAGAGCGACAAGCTGAATTAAAAAAAAAAAAAAAAAAACATTACATTTTGCTTTACTTCTCACGATACTGTTCGATACGATTTCAAAATGAAGAAAAAGGATTAAATTATTTTTTTTCGATAAGTGAAAAAAATATTTTAATAAAGTATTGTATACGATCGAATATATATTTCATGTACGTGCGTTCTCTCTGTCGTTATTACTTTTTCTTCTTTTCTCTGTTACCTAATTTTATTTTATGTGCGCGCGGATAAGATTGTCGAATAAATGAGAGAAGAACAGGCGTAACACTCTTGTTGCTTACGCCACGCGCGGCGCTTGGCAATCCACTGGGAACAGAGCTGGTATGTACGCTTGTAATGTACTCGATACACCTGCTCAAGTGGTGACTTTATCCCCCCTCCTGGGAGTCACAAAATTGCGTACGAAATAGTAATTATCGGTCGGGCATGTAAATTGGCACAAAATTCTTTTTGCGGTCCCATATAAAAAGTCATTATCTTTGTTCTCAATCTCAAACGATATATTTTTTTTTCATATTCGCATCAGGACCTTAAAAAATATTTGTGATAAAATTGCCAATTTTTCTTCTTGTTAAGCATGTCCTTTTGCGACAGCCATATTTAAATATTTTATTTTTTATTTTTAATGCGTAAAGTAAAGGTGAAATCGTCAGATATATTTTTTTTTGAAAATTTGAGTGAATCTATAGACTTGAAAAATCATAAAGCCATTGACCAGCACATGAAAAACCACCGAGCCATCGACCTGGATTAATGGATATTGATAATTATTGAGTGATATTCCTAGACATTGGAATCGATGGAACGCTCAGAAATCGAAAACTATGTGCGATTAGTACATCGGATACAAAGGACTATAGATAAGTTGACGCTAGAAACTAATGGAGGCCTTTACTCGATCATCGCGAACTGGTTATATCTAACAAAGTTAGCGAAAAATATTTTTATAATAATAATAATAATTTGGAGTTAAGAGAGGCAGTGGCATAGTGGTAACGTGCCCGGCTCCCACCCGGTGGGTCCGTGTTCGATTCCCGCCGACACCAATGGATTTTTTCTAAGTGTCTTAATCTGTTTTCTCTGTGGTTTGGAACCCACGTAAAAAAGTAGGTCCAAGTGGTAATGCAAGGAAATAGTGTGTGGAAAAATCAGAAAAACTGTGGATATAGATAGATAGCATGTAAAAACCAGAGAAGGGTGTGCATGGGAACACTCTTACCTACCTAATAATTTGGAGTTTACTTGCACAATCCTTTCGGGCTTATTACAAGATAATCAACCCCCTCATTACCAACTATTTAACCATCTGTCGCACTTACACCATTTTTCCAACAACCTAATTTCATATTTAGGATATTTCCTTTACAAGTGGTTGGACACCACTTTAAGATGGATTGTAACCAGGATTGTAGTGAAAAAAACACTTGAAAAATTCAGTGGTGTTTGCCGGGATTTGAACCCAGGTTTGCGACGTGCGGATCTGAGATTTTATTCACTTGGCCACTGCGCAGCATCAGTATAAGATTGTTTTTGCATTGTATATGTCGATGTTTAAATTAAGCATGCGTTGGACACGCAAAAACTTATTGAACCACAATCGGGATCATGGTTGATCGTCAACGGTTCGTTGTCATTTAGAAAGAGGGAAGGGAAAGTGAAAAGAGGTATGCTAGCGATCGTTTACAGATCAGCACTGGCTCAAGATTATTTTTGTATTGTATGCCGATGTTTAAATTGAGCATGCGCTATGCCGCAACGGTGATTTGGTATAGGGGTTTTGTTGTTTACCTGTATTGAATTTAAATATAGGTTAAATAGCGGTATACAGTATTTGCCCAACATCCGGTTAAAGAATGGCCACCAACACTTGATCACCGTGCACGAACCGATTATGGCTCATATTTGAAAAACGATCGAATACCGATTTTTAATTTGAGCGAACGTTAAATGCTTTTAAATCGATCGGTCTATACGTGGGACCAAAATAGGATGCCAGTAGTCAGTGTTGCCTAATACCGTACCAAACATCGCTCATATTGTGAGCTTTGGCAATTTTTTCATGGGTTGCGATATTTAATAATAAATATCTTGGACAGGACCATCTTGAGAAATCGTCACATATAATTTTATAAACACAATTTTTTTTAAATTGGAGTGAACCATACTAAATATTTCTATTATAATATGAAATAAAAAAAAAAACAATATATGTATCTCCGTCTAAAAATCGAAATGTTAGTTGTTTAAAATTTTAATTT
>JABMBV010007949.1:0-10161 GCA_018906735.1 Mesochorus sp. PSUC_FEM 10030011 | reverse complement strand
TTTTTTTTTATGGAGGTTGGGAAAACATGAAAAATACGTGAGAATCATGGAGCAATACTGATGGTGATATACTGGTATCATTTACGTGGAACAACGCAGCATGGCTGTCGTAAAGTCTCCAGAAAGTGTCCGCAAGCAATAGCGGTTTTTTTTGTTCCTCTCACCGTGATCTCATTTTTTTGTAGTCTATCGCAAACCATAATACTGCAAAAGAAACGGGAATGCGGCACGGATGAGGGGCAGAAAAGCCCGACAATGAGGTGCCTGGCGGAGAAAACTCAATGTTGGCCCCAGAAGCAGTAGCACAGTCGGCCGACCTTTTCCAAACACTGAGTTCTTTTACCTTCTCGAGAAATTTAAAACGACGGAGGTTTATTAAATATTAAAAGCACTAGGGGTACCCAGGACGTTGAAAATACTGGATAAACCCTTCCAACTTCACCACCAACCGCTTGGTTACGCGTTATACATATAATCATTTCGTGAATAAGTTTGCCCCTGAAGACTCGAGTGTTGGCGAGAAAGAGAGTATATAAAATGTATATAACGCTATATGTGTACGCTGATATTCGAAACTGTGACTGCGAGAAAACTGGTATACTGTTCTTTCCCAATTTATAACACATATTTTATGCCACCTTCATGGTTCTTGAATAATTTTTATCACTGAGTTATGACGACTTTAGTGGATGAACACTTGATTTTTACTGTACAAATTGTCTATGCAGATTTGCCCAGACAATATCCAGTTAATCTAAATATAAGATTTCTGCTAATCGAGCACATCAATTTTTATAACTTAAATTTTGTTAAATTTAATGTCATGGAGATTATATAAAAAATTGTTTGCTCGATAGGATTTTCTGCGATGATGATCACAAGAATCAAGGGGTTAACCGGTAAAATTTAATATTTTATAATTCGAGTGAAGTTCGACATTCAAGAAAAATAGTTTTATCCAACGAAACCAGAGATAAAAAAAAATAGAAAAGATGGGAAATACTCGAATTTAGAGGACACGAAACAAGTCAAGAGTATTTTTCGCATCGGGTCTTGACTGTACTTTTATTTTTAGAATATATTTTTTTCGTTTAAATTTGTAAAGCTCATCAACCGACTAAAAACGAACAAAGCCTTAGAACCTGTACGGCTTTGTTGAATATAAATGGTATTGGGAGCTTCTTAGTTATTTGGAGGGTGATAAGGGCAGGAATGATGGAATTGGTATAGCGAGAGAAACCTTGCATAGGCATCCGCGTGGAAATAAGCTTACGAGAAATGACTCCGCTTGGTGCCACCTGACGGAATTCTCGTGTACTCGCATAGAAGTTTTGCTAGGCGGGGACGTCTTCAATAATATATCTATGTATGGGATTCTAGATGAGAGTGAAATTCTTCAGAAAGTAGAAAACCGGGGGTGGATACGAGATATTCCCTGGAAGTCCGATTTTGTATGTCTCTCGTTATGCAGCCGGAGACTCCAGGGATAGAGGAATTCATTGGAATAATAGAATTTATTCTCCATTATCAGAGTCCGTGGAGTTGAGAATAGCTTCGATAGAGGCAGTAAGAATGCGGCGGGTTCCTATGTGGATGGAGACGAAAGATTTTCCGCGTATGTGTACAGTCATTTGTGTCTTATTTGCACGAACAGGCGAACTAAAGGAAGAAACTTTTAGAAAGTCGATGTGTATGTGTATACATATCCATATACATATGTGAAAAAATACATATGTAATATGTCATTGCAGTAAGAAACTAGTGCATATCAGCTGCGGAAGAGACGACACGAGATAAATCGATATTGCGTTACTCACAGTGTACGGTTAGGTTCCATCGGTCCTCAATGGCGGCTTCTGGTAAATGTGGATTCTCTGCCCGACATGCCAAGTACTTGCCGTCGTCTTCCGGGGTTGGTACCCATTCGAGATGACTCACATTGCTATCCTGATAGAAAGAAAGAGAAAGAAAATAATCAAAGAAAATGCTACGAGGGATTGGAGTGCATATGCTGAAGCACCCATTCGATATTTCTATCTGATTATCGGTCGCATGAACGACCATTACTCTTTCTTCTCCCTTCCCTCCCCCTCTATCGTTCTTTTAATCACGTTTTTTCTTTTTTTCCAATTAGAATCGAACGACACATGGAAATGGTTCGTTGGCCCATATGAAAATGCATTTTGGGTCGTTGAATATTGCAGTCGTGATTTTCTCGACTGTGAAATTTAGGGTAATTGCGATACAATAAATTGATGGGATGTAAATACCAAAATCGTACATTTCATAACCATGTCGCGTTTCAGTATGCACACATACACATATGAACCCCTCGTTTTTTGTCCCTTTTCATTTCACACAGGACCTGTTCGATGCGTACAGGAACGGATTAATTCAGTGAGGTGAATCCTGAATACGAACTCATGGCGCGACACAAATTTACATGATAATTTTACGCCAGGGCGTGTTATACTATCTTGTCCATATATCTCTACTGTGCAAGATGACGGGATTTCTTCATCCTCCGACAAAGAACCCTTGCGGGTTTGACAAAATTTATTCCCCATTGACCTTGTGATCCTGGGCATATCTCCGAATTCGACAACTGTGGTTTTCTTTTCTTTTCATCAGTTTCGAATTTCTGTCATATTGCTTCAATTATTTTTGTTCTAATTGAGCTTTTTTACAATGAATTTTACGTCAAATGAAAGCCCATTTTTTGAAAAAGAAAAAAAATGTTATTTTATTACTTTATCGTTTTCATTGTACTATAGAAAGTTTTTTGGTCGTGAAAACGAGATGCGTGAAGAAAAAATCATTTACGAGCGCCGTATGCAAATTTTCAAACGTATTCGATTATGGGAGATTGTTTTTTTTTCTGTCCTTTTGAAAAAGTATAAATTGCAAGAAATTAAAATCAGAGAAAAATATCCACGCGTAAAGGAAAAGAAGAAAATTTTATTTCCGGGCCGACATACGAGCATCGAAAGTGATTAACGTTTGGCGATGAATTATCGGTAAAAGTAAAGTTTACGAATGAAGATAACTTTTTCTTGCTGTTTCACCTCTCTTAAACGGTCCATTCATCTATTCATATATATACCAACGTATATATATATATCTATCTGTCTATCGCATTTGTACATTTCTACGCTAACAACAGTCTTCGGGCTGCGCGAAAGCACGCGGGGATCGATGCGAGGCGAGAGCAATGGTTCCTCCTTCGCTGGCTGCAACACTATATACTTTCGGTTCGTGTTCCGCGCCGTGTAGCCGGAACGATTTTCCACGGATGCTGGCGAATACTGCTGCGCGCATATGACCCAGCGCAATGCGGAGCAAATGGGAAGTGAAGGAGATTAAAAGAGAATGAAGTTGGAAAAAAAAAGAAAAAAAAATAGCCACACACAGAGAAGGGACTAGGGATTGAAAGACAGGATTGTGAACGTCGAGAGGACGAAATAGGATAGTGTCCTCGCCACCAATTTTTATGTACAACGTCGCTCTCGGTCCCTATGCGTCCGATTTTTAAATTGAATTCGTACGGAGATCGCGAGAATGTTGGTGGTGTCTCTTGGTATCCTTCTTTCAGTCGATATACACCGTGTTATGATTCTATATGATATATACAATCACTGCATACAATACTATATTGCGGATCGCGGATTTATTGAAGTGTGCTTAAGCACGGACCATTTATTAAATCGCATTGTTCAATTTATAAAAATATCCATTGTGAAATATTGGCTACTGAAAAAGTCATGAATTCTGTAAGCGATCGATGCAAATAAGATACACTTTATATTGTTTTTATAAATTTTAATTAAAAAAGAGAGAAAAACTAAGTTTTGCCATAATATAGGATTCGAATATTCTCTTCTTTTTTTTTTACAGTGATCCAGGAATCAAATGGATTAAAGCAATGTTTTCCTCGGGTATCAATGTTGAATTTTTCAGTGATAACGGAGAATGAGAATATCTGCTTTTTTTCTCTTCCCCTCCCTTCATCATTTCCATTCTATTTTAGCCTCTTTGCTCGTTTTTTTTTTTATTTTCATCTTTTTTCCCTTTCGTTTCGATGGTCGCGCTGCACATCAAAACTATATCGAACTTGTGTGTATACCGGAGGGTCCCAAGTACCGAACCAGGAATTTTCCCAATATTAAAAATCTTGCGCATAAAATAGAATTGCTGCGATTCGATATTAAAGCCTGTCCGAGAGGGAAAGAACGAGAGTTGAAGAGGCTGCGTTACGAGGGCCGCTATTATACCATTCTTTCTCTTTCTCTATATCAGCCCAAAGTGCACCGCGATAGTGGGAGGGCATTCTCGATGTATCAGTATCGGTTAAATTCTACGATATAGTACGGACTTCCACAAATACTGTATCTCACAGCATACATACATATATATAGCATATATTGTATCTACGACCATCGAACAGACTCGCGGGATGAAGCGAAAGAAGAGTATGGTGCAGCTCTCTTTCTCTTTGTACATTTATCTCACTCTTTCTTTCTGTATGGCCAAGCCAGACACAATTTATGTAACGTTCGCCTTCTTTGTGTACGGCAAAGCGAAAGCCTTCCTTTTACGCGTTTCGCTCTCCAGCTCTTACTATGCCGTATCACGCTCTCGCAGCTACCGGATTAACTTCTTCTTTTTCTTCCTCCTCTTCCGTCTCTTCAATTTCTCGCTCCCTCTCGATCTTTCCTCTTTTTTACTCCTGCTGCTTCATCTTTCACTTGCTCCATGCCCGGCTGACTTTTTCGCTATACTATTATAGCTTTTACATTACGCTGTCGTTGCCCTTTCGTTTTGTCACTGTGCTATCCGAACCGGGATAACAAAGTTTACGCTTTACCGATTCCTCTATGAGTTTTTTAAAAATATTTTTTCTTCCTCTTTCATCGTTTTTCTTTAAAGGTTTAAACAAATTACGAAGAAGATGAAAAGAAAAAAAAAACATTAATTTGCATGTACCGTTGTATCGAAAATTGTCAATCTACGTTGGGTGTTCTTTCTCTCTTTTTCTCACCACTGCTGTAGCAATATGCGCTTCGAGGTATAGCATTGTACGTTGTATTGTCCCATTTAAGCTCGGAAGCCAAGTCTTTTTACGGCATGTTGCCATTAAAAAATGTCGTATATGCGCTCCTGCACGACGTGGGAGCGTGGAAAAAGTTAAATTAAATGTCATTTCCGTAAAGTCGATGTGAAAGTTTGGCTCCCTCGTGTTTAATTGTTTTTAATTTCTGTTGGAAACGATCGTAATTACAATGTATTATCTAATCTCACTTGTGTCTCGAAGCTTATCTCGAGGAATAACGTTTATAGAGGCATCAACGATCGAATCGTTAGATTAAAATGGTTTTGGCCCACGTTCATTTTGTACAATGGAACAGTATAAAAATAGTAAAATGAGGCGTTGAGGCTGAGGCAACTACATCAAAAGTTGAGAAGTAAAAAGAAATATAGAAAGCCTTGGGGATAGAAGAGGAAAAAATAAATAAAAATATATATAAAGCGTTGGAATAATCTGGCAAATGGTAAGAATAAGTGAGCGACGTGTTGAGAAAGAGAAAGAAGATAAAGAAGAAAGGGCTGAGCCAGCTTATAAAATTCGAGGCCAGCTGTGCACCCGGAGTTTATTCTCACGAGGCCGAGAGTGAGCGACCAAGCCTCGTGGAAATAATAGTCTCGGACGACGAGCAGAGTCTGAAGGGAAAAGGAGATATAAGGCCAAAGAGCGGTGAAGAGTTTGTCCAACGTTCATCCGTAGTAATACCGCGAGTTTCGATTCACCCTCTTAACCTCTGTCCGGACTTTTCCCCTTTCGCGTCTTATCTTTGCAAACCCTCTTTCGATCGTGGGGCAACGATAGGACGCGATTCAGAGGCGGTTAGATTTTATAGTACAGAAGGGTGACTTGGGTTTGGGGACGCGATTGAAAGAGACACGAGATTCTCTCCGACCCTGGAATAGGCCGACTGTTATCATTATCTTACTGTTACTGGTATTACTGTCGTCGGGCGTCATCCCCACGACGATCAAAGAACGAGGGTTAGAAACCAAAGCGAGCTACATAGGTATATTGGGAGAACATTTTGACTTTGTCAAGGGTGCGTATATTAGTGTGTAAGGATCACTCAGATTGGTGGGCTTTGTGCTCCGAGGATTAGGTCTGGCAACTATCTTCTCCCACCTCAATAGATTTCATGAATTAGGGAACCACAGATTCACACAACTCATAGGGAGTAGTAGGAATATAGAAACACACGGATCTTAAATCAGATCAGCAAGCTTACAATTATTTCGACAATTGATTCCACAATACATCAAGACAATATAAAAAGAATGCAAACCAACGATAGTAAAGTGTTTTCAGTCGAATGTTCGTATGGTCAGAGCTTCAATTAAATTTGATCAGTTTTAATCCACTTTGCAGTGTCGATTGTAGGTCAAGTCTTAGTTTCTCCGTTGTAATCCGATCAATGATCAAACAACATTGAAGTTTGCTAACTCGAGTCAACGGTTGGTCACTGATCCAGTTACTCCGAGTATCCGAGGCTTAAGTATGTTCCCAAGTGGATTAAGACGACTGGGTGAGCTCTGGGGAATGCCGAGTTTTCACGATTACTATTTTAACCTGGTTTTTTTATTATTATTGAATAAACAAACACCGGATCACACCATAATAGCCATTTTCCGATAGAAACAAAACTTATGCTTGAAAAAATAGTGCAAAAATTCTTGGAAGTTGTTATTTCAACACCAATTTTTCTATCAATATGTATAAAAATGTATTGGATTTATTCACATATTTCCACTACTAATAAAAGGTATATATCAAGTGAAATTTTCTTCTCCTTAAATGATTAAAGATACAATTATCTGATCTATCTGACAAATCTCAAATGAGCAGCATGCGCACGTATTTAAAGGCCGACTCGACGTCGACACGTCTCATACGCAACTCGACTTCTCGTTTCATTTCTCTTGACATTTCGAGCTCACATTGGTTTCATCTTACCAGAGGGATGAATGTCCTTTACAGTGTGAAATGTATATATCGCTCTAATTCAACTCGAGAGACGGTAAAACATGTCGTACTAAATACACGCGCATTTCTCCAGCGGAAGAGACACACGCGCGCGCCCACTTGAATCCGATATATATACTCTGTTTTACACACCTCAGCGGGCAATAGCTCGCATTGGTGCACAGGATAGACAACACGTATTGCACATCGCGCATTAACGACCGTATCCTTCGCGTCCTCGGGTAAAGCTGCTTTGGCTTAAATTTCACTGCATAGCGGCGAAATTCAATCCTTGTTGCGATTCCAAAGACGAACTAACTTGAGGACGCACGATCCACGTCACGTACAACCCATATACCTATACATATAATATGACATGATCCACGCGTCAATCCTTGAAACGGCACAAGTTCTCACTGTGAATTCTCCAAGATAGAAATAGAGGTGAATCACTAGCGGCAACGGCGAGAATATAAGACGACGATGATGCTTCAAGCATTTCCGATTATTTCGACATCACCCTAGCAGCGCTTTCTCTCTCTCTCTCTCTCTCATTCTCTTACTTTTCTATCTTTATATATACTATACTCGTATATATCTATATGTATATGCTGTTCGTTCCATTCGCTTTCTTTCTTTCATTCTCCTTGTATGAGACACGAAGGCATTTTGAAACATGCGAAATATATATATGTATCTATATAGAACTCACTTTTCGAGTGTGAAATGC
Source organism: Mesochorus sp. PSUC_FEM 10030011 (assembly GCA_018906735.1). NCBI lineage: Eukaryota > Metazoa > Arthropoda > Insecta > Hymenoptera > Ichneumonidae > Mesochorus > Mesochorus sp. PSUC_FEM 10030011. Next base: position 2,389 of record JABMBV010007949.1, on the reverse strand, counting down.
ATCCCGTGAAAATCCGCCGACAAATCCACCAACCGTTTTCCTCCATCTTCGTTTCAACCACGTTCCTTTTCGTTTTCCTCCCTCGTCCCAATGTCTTACTACCACTACCAACTACCACTACCAACACTTTGATAACCGCATATTACTGCGTATACATATACTGGTTCGCTCGTGTAACCACCGGTTTTCCAGGATTTATTTTTATCGCCCTCCACTTCCCACACGACCGGTGGTTTGCTACTGAAAACTCCTTCTCTATTTCTCTCTCTCTCTCTCTTTGCCCTCCTAAATCGGAGTTTCACCTATTTTGCAAGAATAAAAAGAGGGGAAGAAAAGAGAAATAATGTATATAAAAATAAAGCATGAACGAACGGACGAAAAATTAGGGTGGGTTGTGGGAACCTTGCATGGATGAAACTTTCTCCAGGATATAACCTTTTTTTCCTCGCCCTTTTATCCCACGCCTCTTATATTCCTGTCTTCCCATCCTCTCGTATTCCACTTGCCTCCGAGGGTCCATATGATCATTCTCTACCACCCATATTAGTATATGTATATCAAAATTTCTGGAATTTCGCCCTTGGGATAACATTATAATTCACTCTTGTCCCCCCATCTACGTGCCCTTATAATCCAATGCTTCAACATTCCTCTTTGCTCCTCTCAACCTTCAGCTGTCACCCTAAATGCTTTTATCTGCACTCCTAAGCAAAATCGACAAAGTGTCCAACTTTGTTATCCGTGCTCATGCACGGAAAAAAAATGTTCTTTAAAAATTAGTACTTGACATTCAAAAAGTAGCAATGTCAAAATAAAAAAATATACCGTTTATAACTGTAATTCTGTCGTATTGCTGAATATTTATTAAAAAATAATTAATTAAATATTATTCGTCACTATTTAAACAGGCATACTTGCTGATTTAAACCGTAAAAAATAAAGTGAGTCAAAAATACATCCACTAAAAATCAAAGCAAGATAATTTTTACTGTTCTAAAATGTAAAAAAAATTGTGAACCGGAGCGAACACTTTGTGTAGGCTCACAATGTCGATGTTATGTCATAATGTTTAGCAATATACTTTTTACGGTTTAACACTAGAAAAATTCAGTTCATGGAATGTAATTTATTATCTGCGGGCATTATTACATTTTGTGAAAGAATTTTGTAGTTTTTCTTTTCAATTCTTTACAAATAGTAGAGTTGTCGAGACGTAAGAGACATGTGATAGAGAAAACTGTAAATTAAAATGAATATCTGACTACTAATTATAATATATTTTTTCCCATATGATAATTTATAATCTCCTATTAGGGTATAAAAATCACGAGCGTTGCAGCACTGATGTAAAAAATAAAATATTTTCCATTTTATTATTATTTTCTTTTTTGTTCGTTCCTGGTGTATTACCGGCTCTACTTCCGTTTAGTCACGAACGAGATCCGTGGTTTTTCGTCCACGTGGCAACGAGCCTTAATTAAAAATGTGTGCTCTCCTGGAAAAAATTTCTCTCTTACGCTTGCTCACTTCTCTACCAGTTTTTAACTCATTAACAAAAAATTGTGTACTCACTGTCATTGATACACTATGTACATCATGTATGTGTGTATGGGCTATTTTTTCTTGATGAAAAAACATCCAAAAAGACGATCGACATCGAAAAACGAGATGACTTAATTTATAATCTTAAAAGTATGCTAATCACGTCTTTCGTAAGTAATACGATAATTTCAAATTACATTTCGACGTTTATTTTTACGTTAATGAACTTGGCTGCTCGATGATTCGACATGGAATGACCTATATATCTCAACTATTACTAGACATACGAATGCTGGCTCGGGCCGTTTTTAAAATCTTCGTTGGCACATTTATATACCAAAGAACTCGACCCCGTGAGTGGGTTTATGAATTTCGTCGAGTGTGTGCCGGGCTGCCGACCTCCCTCTCCCCCTCCCACCTTCTTCCTGTGCTTTAATTGTACGACCAGTGCTTGAGGCACTACGACTAGGGTATGTAATTTCTACTAGAGCACACTTTCAAGAAGAAGCTCTTAACCGAACGAAGGTAGATTTTGCTGAGTCGGGGTTCGGTAACGAAAGAAACTTGCTGTGACTCGGCTTCGAGCTTTCCTGCGAAGATTTTTTTTGCACTGTGAATTTTATAAAATATAATTATAAAGGAACGTTGAACGGATCATTCGACAGTAAACTCTCAAAGACAGAAAGAAAAACCGATAGGAAATTTATCAAACGAGAGTAAAATTCCTTTTTTATATTTTTCAAACTCGGTAGCATTTATTGTTATTAATGTTAACAGACTGTAGTTGTAAATTAAATAAATAAATAAAACAATATTTTTCAATGCTATTTTTATAGAGATGAATGAT
>JABMBV010007938.1:0-10164 GCA_018906735.1 Mesochorus sp. PSUC_FEM 10030011 | reverse complement strand
ATATTTTAATTTTAATTTTATAGAAATTGTAAGGACGCTCTGAAGCTTATGCATCGAGCCACGGCAATGCCATCCCGAAAGGTTGCTTATCACGACGAGACGGAAACTGTACAGATGAGACTGTACAAGTCTCTCAAAGTATGGTCGATGTATGCCGACCTGGAAGAGAGCTTTGGAACATTTAAAACTTGCAAAGCCGTTTACGACAAGATAATCGATTTGAAAATCGCCACACCACAGATTATTATTAACTATAGTCTCTTTCTAGAAGAGAATAATTACTTCGAAGAAGCATTCAGAGTAAGTACAAGATTTATTAAAATATTTTGTTTTATTTTTAATTTACGTTTAAGGAATTACCTTTATTTAAATTTTTCAGGCGTACGAGAAAGGAATTGCTCTGTTCAAGTGGCCAAACGTTTACGACATATGGAATACGTACCTGACGAAATTTCTCCACAGATACGGTGGCACGAAATTGGAGAGAACTCGTGACTTGTTCGAGCAGTGTCTCGAGCACTGTCCTGCAAAATTCGCGAAAGGTAAAATGACGGGAAAATTAAATTATTTGAAAAGTTCATTTTCAATTACATTTATACCAATTGACGATATTCTCTCTTTTTTATACACAGCTCTTTACTTGCTCTACGCGAAATTGGAAGAAGAACACGGGCTTGCGAGACACGCCATGTCGGTCTACGAACGAGCTACCAGTGCTGTTCTCGACGAAGAGAAATTCGAGGTAGGATTAAAGAGATAGTAAAACTATAGCTTTTATTGGATAATGCCTCGAAAATTTTAAATGAACGTTGTCAATTATACTATGACAAACCATTATATTTATAACTTTACGATTATTCTTAATGATACTTCATTTTTCGCGATAACTTCAACAATACGCGATTTTTCTCAATTTCAGATGTTCAACATATATATCAAAAAAGCAGCCGACATCTACGGCGTACCGAAAACCCGACAAATATACGAGAAAGCGATCGAAGTTCTCAACGAGGAAAATACTCGGGAGATGTGCCTGAGATTCGCGGAGATGGAAACGAAACTCGGCGAAGTCGATCGAGCGAGAGCTATATACGCTCATTGCAGCCAAATCTGCGACCCAAGAGTAAGTAAAGTTGATTTCTTTGATGAACCGGATATTACATGATGGCAGAATTTATCAATTTAACATCTCGTTACCAGGTTACTTCGAACTTTTGGCAAGTTTGGAAAGAGTTTGAAGTGCGCCACGGCAACGAGGATACGATGCGTGAAATGCTCAGGATAAAACGCAGCGTACAGGCAATGTACAATACGCAGGTGAACATGATGAGTGCGCAGATGCTGAACAGTGCAACGACTCAGGCCTCCGATCAGACGGTCGATGCGATGCGACTACTGGACAGCAAAGTGGCTACACCCGCGGGTAAAAATTATTTTTATGAATATTTGTATAGATTTTTTTTATTTTTTTTAATATGAAAAATTATCGTAATTTTTTCCAATTCTTTTTTTCTTATGTTTAATGCAGGAATTCAAGCAATTACAAAGGACTCGATCAATTTCGTTCGTGGAGTTACGGAAGGAGGTGGCAATGCCGAACCGCAAGTTAATAACCCCGATGAGATTAATATCGACATGGACGACGATAATAGCGAAAATGACGAAGACGAGGATGACGCCCAAGCCGAAGAAGGTAATTACGAAAGTTCATAATACTCGTGAGCACACACGTTGCGACATATATTCATTTCTTAATTTCCTTTTTTTTCTCTCTCTCTTCAGATATACCCATAGAGAAGCAAATAATACCTGCCCAAGTTTTCGGTAGTTTAAAACTCACCGACGAGGCAAACGAAGACGATTGAAACAGGAACAACTGTGATGTTAATTTATTATTAAAAGATTTTGTATACTAGGAATAAATTAATAGAATTAATTTTTACAGCATAAAACTCATAACTCCAATATGCTAAAATCTTCATAGTAATATTCGCCTGAAAAGTTATTTTTTATGCAAAAATTATCAAACGTGTTTTCAAACATTTTATTTTTACCGCGTCGTATAGCGAGCCTTGATTGGTCCTCGCGTTTAAATTTCATCCAATCAGAGAGCGACCGTTGGATACCCGCGAGCCAATGAGAGCATCGGATCGCGCGTGACTGGTAAAACTTTCTGAAGATGGCGCAGCGTGATCGTGGGCGACTTCCGGCCGTGCGCGGCTTCCCCGGCAACGCAGCACTTTCGTGTCACTGACGCCATTATACTTATATTCTTCACAATCATCATCTTCGACTTTCATTTCGTGAAAATATACAAGTAAAAGCGTCGCTCATAATTGCGCGACGATTTTTTATTTCAGTTTAATTTCATCAAAACGTCGTCCGAAAACGTGAGTACATAATATCCCATCCGATGGCACTTTGCCGTTGTTTGTTTTATTTATATAACTCTCGGGGACGTTATTACGTTCGAAATATATATGACTAATCGGTGAGCCCTCGCGTGGCACGCCGCGTCCGACCGGCAGCATTTAGGCGCGCGCTTCTTTTATTTTTCGTGCAAATTTTTCAAGGTTCGCATTGTCGAATTGCCAGGAACAATTACGTGCCCGGTTTTCCAACAATCAAGAATATTCACGCGTTCTCATTTATTTTTATATCGTTTTTAATCGTATTCCCCCCTCCCCTTCCCCTTCCCAAGTATTTTTTCGGGCATCCATCGAATCAGTTTTCCCCCCGTGCAAATCGTAATCCCGTCAATAAACCGGAAGTGTGATTCAACGTGACCTCTGACTTTATTTCCTTCGCCAATATCCGCTAATAAAAGACACCTGTTATTACATAACCAATCAGTACACGAATATAATAATAATAATAATAATGAGAATACCGTGAGTGATCCCGACACTAATCTTGTTTTGACTTGACACCCTTTTTTTTTCTTTTTGCAGAAAATGGTTTCCTCGAATATGCCGGTAAGAATAATACTTTATTTTTATAAATTAATAGATAATATGTGCTCCAAAAGGTTTCGAATCTTTCTCCGATGTATTGAGAGATGCGAAACGATTGCTTTTCGCAATCGGAGCTAGAGCAAATGTGTAATCTTGAACAGACACCATACTCGGTATTACGAGACTTGTATGGTCGATTTCAAAAGGTACAAAGGTCAAATACGTTAAGGATGTACTTGCGGCATAATCGTTATCGTGCGTACAAAGTAATGGCAAAAACGTTGGATACGATTTTGAAAATAATTTTTTTTAAACTTCTTTAGCGTCATAAAAATTTGAGAAATCTTTGCCATCTAATAATCGAGATATTTCAGTCTTGAAATGAGATCTTAAGAGAATTTACAAAAAATTATGATTTTGATATTTATTATTTTTTCAACCATAGCGTAAAAGTCTTAAAATTATGAAATCCAAATTTCCATGACAACTATATCTGTATTTGAAAAAAAAAAAAAAAAAAATTAAAACCTAAATTTATTTTTTGTTGCATGCAAGTACGTCTTTAAGCGTTGAATAAAAAGAGCACTGGGCAACTTTTACTGGGCTATTGAATTATAACTGGAATTTTTATTGAGAAAACTTTAATCGAGACGATAGATATTTTTTTTACTTGACTTTAATTAAAATTCACTGTAAAAAAAATGTAATGTAAAAACAAAAAACATTTACCATTTCCAGAGGAAGACCAAAATCTTTGTAGGACGTTTGCCAGAGAATTGTCGAAATGACGAGCTCCGTCAATTGTTTTTGCGTTTTGGCGAGGTGACGGAGTGTGACGTGATGAATCGTTATGGTTTCGTTCACATGGCGCGCGAGGAGGACGCGGCGTCTGCGATAAAGGCATTACACAATTCGAATTTCAAGGGTGCGACGATAAACGTCGAGCAATCCACAGGAAAATCTCGTGGTGGAGGCCCGGGCGGAAGCGGTGGTCGGAGAGATGATCGTAGAGCGGGTCCGATGCGAGGAGGAAGAGGAGGACGCGACGGCGGAAGAGACGTGCGACCGGGTCCTTATAACGATCGAAGAAGTTTGTGTTTGATTGTTGTTTCGGTCGTTTGAGGGTCGCCTTGAAATACTTTATTAACCGCTGAAATTTCAGTCGATTACAACGTTTCGAGCGTCGTCTCGAGCGGAGGCGGTGGTTACGCGGATTACGGACGCAGTGGCGGTGGCGATTACAGCCGCTCCACCGGTTACGACACCGGATACTCCGATAATCGGGGCTACAGTCAAAGCGTTGGCCAGTCGTCGATGGGCTACACCTCCGCTGCGCCCATGAGCGGCGGATACGGTCCGTCGAGCGGCTCCGTCGGCGGCTATGGGACCACGACCGCCGACTACGGCAGAACGACCGATTACGGACGCTCAAGCGATTTTGGCGCTAGAACCGACTACGGCACGACGGCCTATGGTAATTACGAAAAACTAATACTTTTGCCCAATAGTTCAGCAACCCCACAAACTCGTTGGGCAAAGATTTTGAAAACTTACGGGGAACAAACTCTATAACAGTTGTGTTTCAAACAAATTTTATCGGAGCAATATTTTTCAAGATAAATTAGATGTAAGATTAAATTTTGATGCTCTTTATAATCGATACTAAAAGAATTATAATAATTACCATTAAAAATCTCAGTTATAAATCCTACATTTGATTTTTTTCCAGCTCCTGTGAGCAGTGATTTCAGTCGCGGTGCTCCACAAGTCGATTACGGTCGTACCGATAGTTACGGAAGTGGACGAGCGGTCGATTACAACACATCGAGAAACGATTACGATCGCAGTTCGGCCGGACCGATGAGGAATGGCGGAGGGGTTGCTACCAGTGGTTACGGTACCGGCTACACCGACGTCGGCTACGGGTAAAAAAATCTAACCATCAGACGTTGTAATCAGTGATCAGGATCTAAAGTTTGAGATTATCTTTATTCAGCTATTTTTTAAAACTTTCATTCATCGATTTTATTCTTTTTTCTGGAGATTGGAAGATGAGAGAAAAAAATTTGAAATGTATCTGAAATAAACGGTACGCCACCCTTATATTTTGGCAGGCTCGACAGCGGTGGACCGAGTTACAGCACAGGAGGCCCGAGTTACAGCACCGGTGGAACACAAGCCGATATGTACAGCAGAAGGGCCGGGAGCTCGGTAGCCAGCGGCGGTTACGCACCAGTTAGTGGAGGGTTAGTTCTGACCTTGAATTACTTGCATTAAAAATATTTCAGGTTTTTTTTTCACCAGTGCCTTTAATGAGGTTTTATCGAATTAATCGTCAAGTAATCGAGATATTAATTATTTAAAATTATATTTTTAACGTGAGCTCTTGAAATTTCGATAAATTGTGAATTGTAACAATAAATATCTCTATTTTGAAATAGAGAAAGAATAGATCCTCCTTAATTAACGCTTAAAATTTACAATTGCAGATACGCTGACTCTTACGACAGGGCAGATCCTTATGGACCTCCACGCAGTAGCGGCCGGTAAGTAAACTTTTTTTTATCAACCCTCCATACTTTATAAATATTCGTTAAAAAAAAAAATCCAAAGCTATTTCGAGGGACTCGCGTTTTCGATTGTACTCGTTATAAAAATGAACAAAAACAAAAAAAGAAACGAATGATTATCCGGCGAAAGCGTGTCCGGCGTCGTCGTCGCTGTCGTCGTCCTATGTATAAGGTGTAACGACTGAAAGAAAATCGAAAAATTTCTTCACGATCGAACCAATCCGAATTTTGCGCGTTGCATTTTTTTTTTGTTGTATATATTTTTCTCTAATCTAAAGAATCCGCGTCCGTTACCAATTCTATTAAATCGCACGTACAAACGAATTTTAGACATAAATGCGTCAATGAGGACAAATATTCAATTGAAAAAAAAAAAAACTCTTTGTACAGCAGCGTTGCGAAAATCTGTTTAGCAGTGGAATTTCAATAATAATGCGATATACACATTTTTTTTTTCTTTTTTTTTTTACACATCGCGATTCGTTATCAACAAAGAGCTAATGCGTGGCCCGAGCGTTGACGAAAACTTGACTGCGATCCGAATAGGAATAAAATGCGAATTTTGGTTGAGGAGGTTGTCTCATGGTAAGAAAATGAAAATTACGTTAATCAAAAATGAAAATCGCAAAGTATTTCAAGTTTATCAATATTTTGGCCATCTTCTAACATTGTTTTTTTTTTTCTTTACAAATAAATTTTGAGTTCAATACACATGGCAATGAAACGACCTCCTAAACAAATAATCAAAACGAAAAAAAAAATGTTTTTACCAAACATCAGCCACGTTATGCACCCGCACACCAGCGTTACATCTTATACTGTTTTGTTTGTTGCGTGGCGAGATAAGAATGAAGCGAAGAAGCCAAAAAAAAAAACAAACACCGAAACCACAACAAAATTAAGACGATTAATCCAGCGATTTTTTCATTTTTTTGAAATTTTAGCTTCCCAGGTCCGGCAGACTCGATGCCACCGAGATACTAATTGCGTGTACACGCAATCCCGAATAAATAGAGACGCGCGCACGTTAACAGAGAATGCAATCACCGAGATGTCGGTTGCTAGGAACAAAAATGAAAAAAAAAAAAAAAAAAATCTTGAGAGTGCGTGGGGATTGAGAGATATTGTTCAGAGAGATTGAGAAAGAAAGAGACGTTCAAACAATTTTTTTTTTCCACCTCTCGTCGTTTTTCTTTCTCTCATTGTCTGTAGTCAATAAAACGTTTGTCTGTACAGAATGGCTCTCACGAACCATCGAGTACATACATATATGAGAGATTTACAAATAAACGTATACTCGCCCAAAATGGATAGTTGAAACAAAAACAAACAACGGGAGTAAAATGAAACGATAATTTATATATTAATCAGTAACGTTTAAGAATACCTTAAGATTACGATAAGAAAATGAGGACAATGTCGTTTTGAAAAGAAAAAAAAAACTATATTTCGATCAACGAACCATTCACTTCATTATCATCGATCGAAACTCAATGAGAAACAAATATACAACTTACGATTGGACTCTTGCTTAAAAAAAAGAAAAAAAAAAAATTTTTATACAAAGTTTCATCCTTGGATTGTCCTAGGCGCTATTTCTCTTCGATAATCAAGACTTGTTTTTCACTCAAATATCTCTTTTTCCCTCACAATTTCACAGTGAGCTCTTGATAACACATTAAGAAAACATTAATAAGTTGAGAAGAAAAACACAAAAAAATAAAAATAAAAAGAAATGTGAAAGTGTAGGATAAAATTTTTGTTTAAAACGAAAGAAGAAAAATGGAAGTAAATAGTTAAAAAAGAAGGGTGAATAAATTCGCATTATAGTATAATAATTATAACGACGAAAAGGAATTAAAAAATAATAATCACCTAGATCGTGAATTAAACACAACACGTTGTACGATTATTTTCTCTTTTCTTTTTTCATGTGTATGAAATAAAATATAATGTTTCAAATGTTCATTGAATAAAGCGAGAAAAGCAGTGAAACGAAATAAAAAAAAAAGGATAATTTTTTTTTTCTATGTACGATAATTGTGTGGACCTATATGATTTTGACAATAATTAAAAGGAACGAAAAAATTGATGTGTGATGGTGTGTTGGGTATACGTGGCCGCGAGCGAGCGATCCTCTAGTTCGTTTATATCTCTCGGATTATAAAGTCCGAGAATTCAACAGCGACTATACTTCACTCGTCCCCGTAATCCTCGCTCTCTGCCTCTCGCAAAGTCCGCGATCCGATGAATTTCGACGACGAAAATTGCGAGCAAAAACGAAAAATGAAAAAAAAAAGAAAGAAAGAAAGAATAATGAGCGAGAATCCCGGATAGAGAGCGGAGGTGTCGCAATTATGCGTTTACGTACAGAGAGACACACAGACACACGAAGCTGACGTGGTTTGAATAATGCGATGCTCAAAGGTATGTTTAAAACAAGCGTGCGTGCGCCCAATATAATTAAAAAAAAATAATCATAAGTTTAGGTGATACTGTGCAAAAAAATATGAAATTCATGCGAGGCGTTTTATGCTGCGAATTGCGTATTATGTGTACCGTGATAACTACTACAACAACAACATTATTACACCCTTTCGTCCACTCCACGACGATACAAAGTCAGCGAGCTGTTGAAATAAGATATTTTGCGTACACGTCGAAATTTGAAAAAAAAAAAAAAAAGAAATTTTGTTATCAAATCTGAAATATTTTCGTATATACGTATAACTACTATATATTTCATCTCGATGCCATTCAAGTGCTAGAGAACAAAATATATCAATGAACGTAGTTTTCGATACTAATCTATGTACACACAGTTATTCAACACCAACAATAATCAAGATTTTTGTAACAGATCGGTGGCACCCGGATAAAGGATATTGTGGACACTAGTTGAGATGAACTCAACTCTGGATACCCCAAGAATTTAAACCTCTCTCGATGAGGCGATTAGCGAACGAATCCCCACTTTTGTTCGCCTATCTCGAGCTTTTACGACTATGGAAACACGCCCAAGATGTGTGTGTGTGTGTGCGTCTTCTCAGAATACTGCAAGGACAATGAACAACGCATAATTTGTATCTTTCAATGAAATAAACGAAAGAATCTTAATAAATGAAAATTCACCGGCACAATTTGCTCTCATTCTTCGACCTTTCTGTCTTTGAACCCTTTCAGGCGCGAATTAAAGGTCTGGTGGAGAAATTTTCAAAAATTTTCATATTTGAGGGCTTTTAGGGTCACTGATTACGAATTTGAGGTGAAAATTTCAAAATTCAATTGTTACAAACAATTGAAAAAATTACTGTGACTTACAATTAGATAATTAGCCTGGTTTCTCAAAAATTGAGATTTTTTTATTTGCAAAGTTTTATTTTTCGAAATATGCATTGAAAACAACAAAAATGTTTGACATTGCTGTTGTTATTATTTAAATTGAATTGATTAATATTAAATAAATAAAATAAAATAAAATATTTGCAAAATCGTCTTTTACAGTTGATTGAAAAAAAAAAATTTGTATTTTCATGTTTTTCTGTAAAACAAAATTACGACATCGATGATTTGAAAAAAGAAAACAATTTTTGTTGAAATTGAAAAGGAATTCCATCGCGTGATATGTCATATCCGGTTTCGAAAGAATATTTGCTTGTGAATCCCACCATGAGGTGGAGACTGTGACGAATGTCATTTCCGGTTATCTATAGTTATATTAACCTTCAGTATCACCGTCGTATGATATGCCGGCATTTCGTTCGAAAAACAAAAAAATATCTCGCGCGTTTTGATATTGTAATTTTCAAATAATGTGAAGTAAATTAGGCTGTGACAGGTTGGATTAGATACGAGGTGTGATAGATAAAAAAAAACGCTTGTAACATGAGATAATAGTTAAAGATTGTGCTGTTGACGTGTCATGTTTTGTTTTTTCGTCATCGAACCGAAACGTTGATGAGCCGAAAATTTCATTTTTCGAACAAATTACATTCTCGAGGCAAAAAAAGAAGATCAACAATGTTGCTGCCAATCGTTTTGTTGCTCCTGGGCAGTTGTGGAATTTTTACAACTGCCAGGGACATCCCAGAGGTTGATCCTTCGAAAACACAATTGTGGGGACCCGGTTTAAATCCTGAGAATATTGTTATGCGAGCTCGATACTTTTTTCTCCAGCTTTACAACAAAGATGGTAAAAAGTTAGTAAATATAAATAAACAATTTAAATTAATAATCATTAATTAATAAAAGAGTGGAATTTTATTAAAAATATTTATATTTCAGCCTGACGCAGTCGCCTGGAAAGAAAATTGTCTCCGTTGAGATAAATGGACGTACGGAGCACAATCACCCGTGTCACGTGTGGACCCAAGTATTAGATTGCAAGGATGGAAGCTTTATTGTTCGTTACAAGATCCACAATACCTGCTTTGACCTCAGTCTCAAAGTCAAGGTCAAAGGCCAAGATTTGGATCTTGGAACTTCTGTGTTCAAAGGTGGAGAAAAGTTCTTTTTTAAATTCTCTTGCGCTGTGTCACCCAAATACCAAAAAATATATTTTTAAGGACGTTCCAAATGGTTTTATAAAACAAAAGTCATATTTTAAAAAAAACCATTAAAAATTTATTATAAAAAAATAT
>JABMBV010007927.1:0-10164 GCA_018906735.1 Mesochorus sp. PSUC_FEM 10030011 | reverse complement strand
AAAAAAAATTATAAAAATTCTTTCATATTGAAAAATCGACCTACATCTCCGAAAATTCCACCCTTTCAAAGGCGTTCTGTTCGTTAAATTTACGTGATGGAAGGAAAAAAAACGAATCAATGAAAAACTGAAGAAAAGAGCTTCGAATATCGTGTTTCTTTGAATGGAATTGCCCTAGAATCGTGTGTGAATTGAATTTTCGAAGAAAAAAAGATTTGGAACGTCATTGCAGCGCAATGCCGTATCGTTCGCGAGGATATGCGCTCAGATGTATCGCGCGCGAGGGATCAAACGCAGACAATCAGATTTTATATACTATATAGGGAAAAAGCAACGAGTTAAGCGCTCGAATGCCATAAAAACGTGAAATTCAATGAGCGCGGAAATAGAGCAAGAGTTCTTTTGTCCAATAGCGCATCCATGCGCGCTAATGCGCGTCTCGTCACTCTCAACCCGTTCCACTTTTTTTTCCCTGATTCTTCGTTAGAAAAAGAAGAAAAAAAAAAGAACAGGGGGAAAAGGTTGGAACCCGCGGGGGCGCGGTTCTCGTTGTTGGATCTCCACGAAATTGAGAAATCCTCTGTGCGCCCGTTGTGTACCTACAGACTGCACCCACGTACATCTCGATTGCGATGCGCACAAAACGAACAATGCGCGCGAGAGAACGAGGTAAAAAAAAAAATATTGCACCAGCTCGAGGGGATATGAAAGTTCGTGTTATTTTATCGAATCGTGGAATGAAAGGTGGAACGAAAAGAGTGAGAATCGAAGAATTACGGATGTATATATACCTCGCGACCGGATATTATTTTGGGAAAAAAAATATATCGACATCCAGCCCTTTTATGATCCTTTTGATGTTGCAGCTGGCCTATAAACCCAGACACACACTGAATTTTAATGCAAGATATGTGTGTATTCCAAAAAATTGGAAAAATTTCTTCCCACGCGCGCTAAGTTTCGATCGAATGATTCGATAAATCGATCACGGGCCCTATACCGAGTCCCTTAGAAATCGCACACACACACACGAGGTCGTGTCATGAAAAGTTTTCGTATCCGGGGAAAAAGGGTTTTTCGACCTTGTCATACTCAGGAGCGAGAGAGAAAAAGGCAGAGAGTGAGAGAAGTTCAGGTTAAATTCGTGGGTAAAAAAAATAATGGAGGATACAATCGTTCTCTCTTTCTAGCTCGTGTTGGGTCTAGGGAAACGTGTGCTCCAGATACGCCATTGTGTCACATTCTTCGCTGTATGGCGTAGGCATATTTTCCCCTCTAGTGTGTATAATAGTAAAGCCTTCGTGGCTTTCTTTTGTCACGAATACCTGTCCGCGTCTCATATTTTTCAAGTACAATATCGCATATTATTATGATTATATTGTTATTATTACAAGCTTATAACCGTGTAGGTGCGTATTCGCGTGAATACATAGAACGAAAAACGAGTGGTCACGACCGAGTTATTGTGCACACACTAGCCGTCTATTGAAACGTGACAATGACACCCTAATAATTTAACCGGTTCAAATCTTCGCGCTCTCTTGAAAAAAGAAACCCTTTTTTGTACCAGAGAAATGGATAGCACACTATAAGTTGCATGCATGTATATACACACGCTCGTCATAATGGGAGGAAAAACTTTCCAGTATTCATCTTCGGTCACGGACGTCGGGCAGAGACACGTGTGATTTATGGAGGGAAGGAAAACGATCAACCCGGAACCAGCGATCCTTGCTCGAGGATGGTGTCTCCGATTCGCTTTTGGCATTCCAGAACAAATGCCCCAGCAAATATTTCCTCTATCACATTCTTTTTTCCTTCAGGGATCATGGAGGTAATCTTCCACTAATGTATTTTCTTCGTGTGGAGACTCTACACACATTGTCGTGATTCAATATTCGCGAGTTATTAAATCATAGGGTGAAAATGTGCGTAAGGAGGGATGCTTCAGATTGAAAATACAAAGTCATCGTCTCATCCTCGACAGTAGAGATATTTTCTTTGTTCTCGCACGTCACTTCTGATTATGCTATTCCATATTGCAACTGTCAAATACAATTGCATGAATCTAAAAATAAGCGTAGGCTTCGATTTTTTTTTCATAGAGATATAATTGTTGTAGAAACTCGAATTTCAAATTTTAGACACTTTTATCACGTAATTGAGAAGATCAAATATCAAAATCGTCGATATTTGAAGACATAGCGTAGGAAAGCTGAGTCTATCGGTGTAGAAAAAAAAATGAGGGAAGAAATTGGTGGGTGTATCGAGAATCCAGAATATCTGAAATGACCAATGATGCCTCGTTGAGGAAAAGGGGGTTGTATAGATGGGGTCATTCACATAGGGATTGGATCGATTCATAGGTTCAGTGGGCTCGTGATTTTCATACGGAAATAAGGAGAAGAAAGAGCCCCTGTGTAACAGATCTCGGACCCTTTGTCCTTTGTTTTATATTTCGATAGGACTCCCTTTGCAAATGGAACGAGACTATAAAAAAATGGCACCCTCAGCGAGAAATCCTAGGGCTATGTGAAATATCCCGATATACCCATAGAGAAACTAGATATTGCACTAAACTACCCTGACATAGTCACCCGCGGGTCTCGGAAGATCGCGAGGGGTGGCCACACGAGCGTAGCCAAGGTCGGGACCACGATAAGCATAGGGAAAGAGCGAGAGGTCGTTACCCTGACAACCAGCTCACGACCCTTTCTCAAAATACATGTACACGAATCCTTCTTTCTCCGTAGTACAAACGCCGCAACCTTGAACGTCCTGCGTGTGGTCTCTTGGCAATCACACACTACAACGTCGACAGATCGCCTCCCCCATGCTTGCTTTCGAAAAGCCCTCGGGACACCCAACTATTAGTCAAACCGAGGAAAATGACTTCCTACTTTTTTCTTCTTCTCTCCTCTCTCTCACTCTCTCTCTCTCTCTCTCTCTCTTTCTCTCCCTCAATGTTACGGTCACACTCGATTTATATCGGGTATGAAACACTCTCCCAATATATAAGTAAGAAAAATAGAACCCGCTGCCAAGGACCAATGTCAAACCTTTTGTTCTTTCGCACGATTCGATATAGTAATTCAGAACTTTATGGTTGTTTTATTGACCGAGGATAATGAAAGATATGAGCTGAACATTGAGAGTATACTTCGATACTGCTGTATCAACTTAATTTATGTATTGTCTACTAGAATTGCTTATAATCTATATTTATAATAATAAAATACCAATTGGCTGAACCAATTTAATTTTGATTTTTTAATGTTCGTAATAGTAGTCCGAGTAAAGTTATTCTGGAAAAAAGAATTGGATATCTTGTTCGGAAAAATGAAAAATTCGAGAAAAACTGACGTTCTTTTTTTTCTGAATTTTTGCACGAATTCAAGACTAACTCACGATTTGAATAAAGGATATGCGTAATTATTTTATTGTTTTTTTTTCATTGTGCTCCAGAAAAAGTTTTCAAGAATAAAAAAATTCAGCATAATTACAAAGGAAAGGAAATAATTGAAAAGATAATTATTTAGACGAACTTTAAAAATTATGATTTTTGCATACACTTTCAATCATAACTGACAAATTCATAAAAAAAAATAATAATAAGCAAATTTTGTGTATTGAGTCATCTAAATTTGTGTCTAAAATCTATTTAAATAGTTACTGTAATATATTACTTTTTGTCCATGCCTACTGATTCTCCTTTTTTTAAATTTTTGTACATGTATAGTGATGACGAGAGGAAACAAAAACGTGGAGGACAGGAAGCCACTCCGAAGTCTTCACGCTCCGTTTGTCCCAATTATATTCCGCGGGTTATTTTCTGTGCGCAAGCGAGGGGTTGAATTAAATATCGTTTGTTCGCGGCGTGGTCGTTGAGCTCTCGAGCCATCTCGTTTATTAGGCATACACATGCGAAAAGTATTTTTCGCGTTTTCGTTCTATGTTCTCTAGCCGTCACCGAGCTGGCTGCTGGCGTTCTTAATTTCTACCCTCTTTTCGTCGTCCTTTGCCGCGCACCCCCGTGCTCGCACTCCGTACAACCCTCGTGCGTCTTTCAGTTCGTATCTCTCCTCTTTTTCCTCCCTTTTTCTTCCCTTCTCTCTCTCACTCTCTCTCTCTCGCTCCCTCTCTCGGGGCTCAACCCTCCTCGCTGAGAGATGTGCGACTGCCTTTTCCGGGGTCACTGCCACCACCCCTGGGGTAACCTTCGAGAATTTCGTGTGGGCCTCCGCACTTCCGCGATTCAATAAATGCCCCCCTCAAGGCCGATTCTCCCACATACAGAGTTTTCACCGTTGAGGGAGGCTTCGAATATACAAGAAACGTTGGGGAAAAATAAAAGGGAAGAAAAGACGCGACAACAAGATCCCTACGGATATTTGGCACATCGGGAGGTGGTTATATGCCTCGTCGCGCCCGAATACTTTTCTCCTGATCGTCTATGTATATCCTTATCATAAAATTTATCAAGCCCCAGACGCGCTTCCGCGAGTGATTTTCTTTTTTTAATTTGAAAAACGCCCGTGTTCCGAACCTCGATCTGATGGAATCGATAGTGGGAAAGATAAATTTATTCCATGGACGATAGCGAGGTTTTCTTTGTACGATATTCGAATTCAATCTACATAAAATTGAAGATAAAAGTCAATAGTTTTACAGTAAATACTTTTTACAAGATTTTTGAGCTCATTGATTCTCCGCAGCTCGTTTTAAGCAGCCATCTTTTATATTTCTTCGAGCAAACTCGCTGATTTATCGTCTCGTCGGGTCATTATATTCGCGCGCAGTTTGTATTCGAGCCCTGAAACTATAGAAACAAAGAGCGGCCTCCATAGTCTAAAGCGTGGAATACGCAGAAGAAGCTGACTTTTGCCGGACGGATTTTACTCGCTCGCTTCTGTCCTTCGGTGCGAGAACGTTCTCGACGAGCCCTTGGAACCGCGGCGCGCCTTCGCATGCGGTTCCCCGAGCTGTTGGAACTCGGCAAAAGGGCTCGTCGCGGACAAAGCTGCTGCTGCAGCAAAACTTGGTGGACTGTGCGCGCCCGAGTGGGGTGAACGAGGCGGAGAAAGATGAAGAAGAAAAAAGAAGAGGAAGCACGCGGGAAGAAAGATGGAGACATCGGGTCTGTGACCGGGGAGGATCAACGCACGCTACGAACCTTGAGAGACTCGAGCCAGCGCACTAGCAACCCACTATTTCTTCGACTCGTCGTCGTCTTCATCCTCCTCCTCCTCCTCCTCCTCCTTCTCCTTCTCCTCTTCGTCCACTTTCTTCTTATCCTACGTACTCGTTTATCACTCCTACTCTCTTTTTCTCTCTCACTCTGCTACTTTTTATCTATTCCATAAACTGACCCGAAAAAAAAAATTTCTCAGTTGCACACTGTTTTTTATGCCTACATGAATCTTGATCTTGAAGTTCTTATTAGAATCTAATGAATATTTATCAACGAATTGAATCTTGAATACAATTCTTGCAATTTTCGTACCATGATCCTGTAAATTTTGTACTTGAATCTAATTTCAATGATCAATTATTGAAAATTTCAATTAAATTTTAGTAAATTAATTAATTGTTGTTCAAGCGTCTAATAATTTTGTAAAATTCATATTATAATATAATGAGAATGATCAACTAATTGAAATTTAAATAAGATTCTCGTAAATTAGGCAATATTTACAATTTTTGTCCTATAACCACATACTTATTCTGAAAAATTCGTATTAGAATCTGATGAAAATGACCAACAAAAATTTAAATTTAAATACAATTCTTGCAAATTAAAGAATATTTGCATTTTTTATTTTAAACAACTCTTAATTCTGTAAAATTCGTATTATAATCTAATGAAAATAATCAATAAACCAATATTTGAATAAAATTTCTATAAATTGAAAAAAAAAAAAAAATCCTGAGCAACTTCGTCTTTTTTCACGTCTCATGATTCTCGAAATTTTCAATAAATCGAAGATTCGTCTGATTCAACCCGAGCATGTGTCGCATTTTTCATTGGGGTTCTATATACCTGTATTCGACTGCGGGGGAGGTTGCATCACGACAGCTGCATCCAGCTGCAACAGGTCAACCCTTTTCGTCACTCTGTGTACAGGGGGTGCACTCAGAGTGAAAGCATATGGAACATTTATTATGTACGTAAGAAATATCATATATATATATCCTTCGGATCGCGTATCCTGAGCGCGTGCGTTTCCGTAAAAATGGGAAACAGCTGCTGTTTGCGCAAAAACCCTTTTTCCCCCCGATCTTTCCTTGAATGTGTTCGATTTGTCGATTCCGACAGATGCGTATCGATTCGAGAATGGTGCAAGTTTCTCAATGGACACATGCCTCTCGTAATCCTTTGAACTTTGTCCCGGTTACACAAGCTCGTTTCCCGATTCCACAACTATATTTTTCGGCTTGACAGATACTTTGTTTGTTCAGAAAAAAAAGGGTTACGAGACCCATACACGAAAATTTGCATCTGCTCGACAAATATCAATCTTCATGTTTCACATTTTTACCTGAATTTTAAGATCAAAATCTATTCATTCGCATTTCTATTTGATCGAATAAAATTGAGACGTCATTCAAATGCAAGCACGATTGAAAGCTGTTGCATCACAATCGTATAGAAAATTTCAAAATTTAAATATTTTATAGAATTTTCTTAATGAGAAAAAAAAAAGATTCAATTTTGGAATTGATAATAAAGTACTAGAAATTGCAATAACTTTGAACAAATAATAATTATTATTAAGATTCACGTGAAGATTCAGATATTTTTTGTCTTCACGACTGAATCGAGAGGCTTTTTCTTATAAGATCCAACGATCGTAAACGACCGACAAACTTTGAAAATCCATATAAATCCGTGATAAGCCTCGCCAGGATATCCTAATATCGAAGTCGTGTCCGGCTTTTCACCGAGAAGTGCTCGAGAGAAAGTTTCGAGGCCTGCGGGGCGATGAGACCTCCGACCGAAACTAATCGGGGAGGCTCAGCATGTTTCCACCGCTGTAATGCCGGTAACACTTTGAGGTAGAGTCCATCCCTATGACGCGGTGTTTTGGTATATATTGGCGAAAACTCCAGGAGAGAGCAAAAGGTGAAAAAGTCTTGGAAGCCTCCGGGGGCGGGCGTGGAACCACAGAAGAGGCACCTGTTGTTCGCACATATATTTCGCGCCCAAGTTTTTAACCACAAACATTTTCTCAAAAGCGAACCTCCCATCAAGCATTTTGTTCTTTATTTATATACCATGAAACGATTTTCATTTTGGTAGAACAAAAATTACTATATAACGAGCTGCAAAGTTTGAAGACACGTGCGCGCCAAACGAACCCAAAAGTTTTGCGTAAAATGAACAGATGGAAAAATTCGGCAGATTTCATCATCGTGCATACAAACATATCTCCGATGATTTTCACGAAATGGGTGACTCTTTAGTCCCAAAGATACGGTTGGATGAGAAAGGATCATTGCATATGGAAACTGCGTAAATTCGTTGGCCATTCTTGTGTACAATAGGAGCAGATGTGAAACCCTTTGGGCCCGAATCGCGCAATAATGCACAATATTGAATATTTCGGACGGATAAAAGAGTGGGATTTTTCTGGAAGAAAAAGGATTTTCCATATGTGGGCACGATTATCGAGAGCAGCTGAGCCTGAATTGCAGAAGCTGCGAAATGAAATGATCGGCGACTGTCAGAATTCAGAAATTTACGTATATATTGTGTCGAAGAATTTTCAAGAGCCGAAAATTCGGACTTTTTTCTCTTGTGCAACGCGTACTCAAGGAAAATATAATACGAGACGCGCGTGTCCGCGATGGCACAAGGCCTAGACAGCTGCTCTTTTTTCTTTTAATAAACGTGTACCACAGCCACGCGTCTCTACTTCACCCTGGTTACACAATTGTCAAAAAAAAAAAGAAGAAGAAGAAAAAAATAAAGGTAAAAAAGGTGGCTCATTATGCTACGGCGTGGAGGGCGGTTATGCAACGCGCACAATGCCATGATAGATATGTGTGTCCCTTATTGCGGCGCAACGCGAGCCTTGATTGACGCACAAACGATATCTCCGGTGGTCAATCGATATCCGGTGTGTGTAATGCAGCCTAGTCTGGATTGCTTCCTGGTTTCGATAAACGCGCACGTCGAGGGGGAGGAGAAAACTGAGGAGGGGGAGGGGATCCATGAAACCGAATCCTATATGGGTAAGATACGTTAGGACACTCTGGGAAAAGGCTGCCGCACAATAAAAGGTTCAAGCTTTTATATACACTGAC
This sequence comes from Mesochorus sp. PSUC_FEM 10030011, assembly GCA_018906735.1. NCBI lineage: Eukaryota > Metazoa > Arthropoda > Insecta > Hymenoptera > Ichneumonidae > Mesochorus > Mesochorus sp. PSUC_FEM 10030011. The sequence goes on along the minus strand of JABMBV010007927.1, from coordinate 1,857 downwards.
AATAATAAACTCTCATCACGTCGAAAGATCGTGAAACTCCAAAACTGCAAAGTTCGTTTGAACTTCACGGGTGGCACAAAATTTTCCGATGAAAATACCGATCAGCGAATTCAGACGAGAGTCTTGGAGTGAAAACAAGACCCGAAATAAAAAAAAAATGCCGTTTTTGTTCTTTGCTGCACGAAAAATGAGCCCAGACGTCAATTTTTCAAACGGCAACAACTTTCATCGGCTACCGTTTTGCCACCGATATATTTATGTCCGAAAGCGGGAAAATATGGGTCGTGGACTTCAAGGGGCCGAAATATACGTCGAAAAACTTTTCATTTCTGCCGCATCCTTTTTCTGTGCCACAAATTCGGGGAGAAACACTGCGGTTAAACAAACAGACGGCTGCAGGTGATTCCAGTGAACTCCATGCATTTTTCTGAAAAATTCTTTTTAACCAGCCATGATCGGTACACAGACGTGTCACTATATATCGTGAGACAAATCTGCGCCTCAGGTATATCCTACGTAAATAAACTAAAAATTCTTGAATGTTTAAATTCCCAGCGATTTCTTTCAATTCTTTAGACGTCTCGATTTATCTCTTTTTGTTTATTTATTATTTTTTTTTAGTGTATTCCATTTGCTTTTCCCGTGAGAGGGGGCTTATAAAAACTTCTTAAAAACGATGATTCATTATGAAGTACCAAGAAAAACGTGGATACATTAACGTCGAGAAATCGTAGAAATCTGGTATACGTTTGGGAGTCTTGGTAGTGCGATCACGAAATTCGCTTGGTACGTTCGTGGAGAGCACGTGGGATGCATTTTGCGGTCACTTTGTATGCACTAGACCCTTTGCGTCTTTATAGACGCGATGCGCCGCCGAGGCAGAAGAAAAAAGGACGAAAAGGATAAAGACCCTTCCGACGAATTCACCGAAGCTGATCGACGGGGGTGTCCCTTTGTAACGTGCGCGACGTAGGGAACACTTTTTGTGCAACTTTTCATGTGGTCGAGCGCGTGCGCAAACTGCCGGAACATCGCAACGCATAAACGATGAGAGCATTATTCCAAATAAAAGTAATTTTCAATTGTGCATACAATGCGTGAATGATCGCCGATCGTTCATTCAATTTTGTGAAAAATTATCTAAGGCCCAGTTTTTTCACCTCTAAATAAGTTGCGATTAACTTTAGCCCGAAATTATGATGTACAATTCAAGAAAATAAACTTATTTACTAATTCATATAAAAAATCATTTTTCATGCTGAATAATTCATCGTCAGCACAAAATGTATCGAAGTCTTCAAATCTTTTGATTCCAAACAGATGCAACTTTGTCTCTCATCTTTATATACGTTGTACACAAGTTATTTCTCATACATACAGCATCTGCTGCATATACGCTTTCGTAATACAGGATGACGGATGCGGGTGCCAAGCACGCGCCCTGTAACGTGAAACCCTTTTTGAGAAAAAAGCCCTCTTTTACGTAACAGATGTAAAAGAATCCTCGATGGGGTCGCGTGGCAAACACGAGCATCTTCGCGACGTGCCCCCCTCCCCTAAACACACCTCTGTACCAAAAGAAACCGGAAGATGATTGAAATCATTATGTATAGAGACTCGGGTTGTATCATATCATCGAGAAATCCCGTTGTGTTTCGTAATAGAGAATTTTTTTAATGGCAGGTGCGGACTTACGAAATCGATCAACCCTCGAATCAGCCCGTAATTTTTTTTCTTCCTCATCTCAAGCATTCACGCTTATCTTAATTTCTATGAAATTCATTCATTCTTTATAATTTATTCAATTATTTAAACGTAATATTAAATTATGAAATTATCAATTTAAATATTAAATAA
>JABMBV010007916.1:0-10167 GCA_018906735.1 Mesochorus sp. PSUC_FEM 10030011 | reverse complement strand
TTATTATTTCGATTCAATTGGAGGCATCGCAAGAATCAAATCTTTATTCGTGCTTTTAATTCAATTCAAATGTAATATCGAGTCCAAGTCTAAACACATAAAGTTAAGAAAAAACTGAATTTAATTAACAGAGACGTAGTTTTTAAATATTTAATATCGATATTTAATATCAACAAAATTTAATATCGAGTCGTAGTCTAAACTCAGAAAGTTTGTGAACAATAATTAAATTAATTAATAAAAACGTCCTTTGTTTACTTACCAAAAGTTGAGACAGTTGAACCGTCAGAGATTGACTGACCGGCTGTAAGTCTGCAACGCGAATAACCGGCTGATGAGGATGATTGTGATTTCGGGAGACCCGACAGCCTGTTGCTTCGCACGCAGCTGACGCGACGGGAGCAGCGACCACCTTCGACGCGAGTACCGTTTCACTCTCGGTCACGGCAAGGGCCGAATTGAGCATACCCATAAGTGTGTTGGCTGGAGAATAAAAAAAAGGTACAATTATGTGGTTGAATGGTGTTTTCACCTTTTAACGGTGGGAGTAAGATTTTGACCTTGAAATGGCGATTTTTTTCAAGGCCAATGATATCACTAGGATTTTTAAAATTTGTTTCTGCATTTAGTGCATTAAATTACGTAGGAAATACTTTCGAATCTGTGGGCCACATTTTTTACAAGAGACTTTACCTTGAAATTCATTGAATGTATTTTTAAGACTATTAAGGTGTAAAAAGACTTTTCTGTGTGTAAGTATGAGTTATATATTTCAGTGAATATAATACCTTGACTAATCGCAGCAAGTATCAATTCCATGGGTTCTTTTTCGACCCCCGATGGCTCTGAGGCCATATCCGCGACGTGCTCGTAATCCTCCTTCGGTATGTTCAATATTTCAGCGACAAGCGATTGTTTCTCGACCAAAGCTCGTCTAATGACCTCGTCTTTCCGTCTCAAACATTCTAAAAAATAAAAATAAGTAAGAAAATAAGCCACCAATGGAAAAAACGAGAGAGAAAAAAAACCGTTGAAAAATAAAGAGATAAATGTGTGTGTGTTTACCTATTGGGGTGAGAACGGGTTCGGCAACATGCACGGGCCGAACTTCGGTGTGAACTTCAATCGGATCGATCAGAGAGCACTGCGTGCAAGTGACCATTCTCATGGGTTCGACGGCACCTGAGAAACGAATGAAAAATAATCATTAATTATCTAAAAAAAAACCACATTTAAATTAGAATCGGAATTACAAAAAAAATTTGTTGTAAATACCAGGAATCGGCGAGTGACGTTCGCGCGAATGCGACGGTTCTTCATCGTGCTTAGCCTCGGTATTATCCTCCGTGGCGTTGTCAGTAATTTCTTCTTGAGTTTCCGGTTTCGTGGTGGGTGTGTCAATAATATCGGTCTCGCGATCCTTGTTCTCGGCATTGGTGTTTTCATCGACAGCAGCAGTAGCAGCAGCAGCAGCGGCGGCGGTGGTAGTGGTGGTGGTGGTGGTAGAGGTGGTGGTGCTGGCGGTGGTTGTGGTGGTGGTAGTGGTGATTGGGGTCGTGACAACGGTGGTCGTTTGTTCGACGATCGGAGTTTCCTCGCTGATGACGTTGGTGACTGTGGGTCTTCGTCCGTCGCGATCGCGAGCTTTGTAGGCGTCCGCGGCCTCGGATATGTGTTTGCACCATAATTCACGTTCGGTTTTTGAAGCGGCAACGAGATCGTAGATTTGTGCACCATTTTGCGAGGTGTTTACGAGATAGAGGGAATTTTTGTCAACGGCATTGTTCCTCACGAGAACAGTGGAGACACGAACTATCGGGCTGAGTACGGAATTCATTTGATTAGTATTGATAAATTTTAGAAGATATTTGTCGTCCTGTCGATGAAGAAGGAATATCGTGTCGTCGAGAAGAACGACGTGAAGATCAACGGGCTTGGGGCGATTGACAATACGCCATTGGAGGGGACCCTCGAACAGTAACTTCCGTTTCGTTATGTCGAAGTTCTTGAATTCTGAAACCGTTGGATGGTCAAACTTGTCGAATGCCGATCTATCGATCATGCGCTGAATTTCGGCAAGACGCTGATAGTCCTCAGCCTCCCGTACCGCCTGATTTACGATGCTAAGGATCTCCTTGCTCCGCTCGAGACTCCGCAACACCGAGGCTTTCTCACGTTCGTTTATCTCGCTCGTGTACTTGGCCAATTTTTCAAACAACAGCGGATACTTCGTCAGTCTCAACATTCCCGTCAGGATATGATCCTTGAGCTGCAAACGCCGACAAAGAGGATTCGCCTCGACCTCGTTCAAAAAACCGTTCAATTTTGGATCCTTTCGTCTGCGGTCCCGCAACGCGTCCAACGCGATCTGCTGCTTCGCGCAATATGTCGAAGCCGCTCGCTCAAACGCCTCTCCCGATTCACCGTCGAACATCTCCAACAACAAATCTCCGATGTCACTCACACACGGATTCTCCTTCTTTTTTCGCTTCATCGCCTGATTAAAGCGCGAATGTATCGTCACCATCTCGTCCAGATTCGAAAATAATAACTGGACCTGGTCCAGTGGCAATACTTGAGACTCGACCAATGGCCTGTGGAAGACGTAGGATAAAACTTTCAACGCTCGTACGTGCGAACGCTCAGTGTGGAAAAGTTCTGCAAAATCAATAAAAACATTGAAATTATAAGTTTAGATATGGAAATAAATTATTCGATCATTATTTACCTTGCCGAAGATAATAATTAAAAAAGAAAGCTACCAAAAAGAATTCAATCTAAATAAATGAAGAATAAAATATTTTCTTTTCAGATTTTTTTTATGGAATAGAGAAAAATTGCATTGAAGCACACTCTTATTTTTTTCGTGATTATTTGCTGGACCTTTTTGTTTGAAAAAAAAAAAATATTTTTCAACTTTTTAAAAATAGAAAATTAATTTTTAATTTTTATTTCAATGAAAAAATGCATTTGTCGACTAACCGTTGATAACTTCTTGTCTCTTTTTTTCGGAATTACTGAGTCTGGCGAGAACCTCCTCGGCAACACCCTGACTCCATTCTGGTGGATCTGTCTCGGCGTCGATGTCGCTGTCCCACGAGGTTGACGTGTTTGCCCCCGCATTTGCCGGATGTACTTGTTCCAGGCTTGTGCTAGGACTATCCAAACTTCTCGTCGACAGACTACTGTTTGACGAGCTACCAGCCGAGTTGCCAGGAAACGTGCCGGTTGCCTCGCAATCACTGTAACCAGTCCTAGGGTCAATCGTTAGGATATAAGAGAGCTCGTTGTGCAACAAATAATTTTTTATTTCAGCCCTGAGTACTGAAAAATCAATATTTATCGTTGTCCTCAGTTTTATTTAATTAAAAAAAAACAGAGCAGAAAAAAAAATTAATCAATGAACAAAAATGATGGATCGTCTATGTTTATTTTTCTTTCTTTCTTCAATCACTACCTTTCCGATCGTGTACGACGTTCCGTAACAGTGAGACAGGTTGTTGTCTCATCGAAGCCATTCGTGGCATCGACGTTGTTATCGTCGTCGTCGTCGTCGTCGTCATCGTCGCCGTCGTCGTCCGCGTTAATGCACTTTTTATTAATAATATCGGTAGCCGATGGCTCGAGGGGCAAGGTGGGCTCCTTGTGCGCCGTAGCGTCGGGCATATTATCGTCTGTTTGTGAATTAGGTCGAGGACGAACGCGACGCGAACCTCGCTGTCTCATCCTTTATCACCCTCTGTATAATCTTTATATAAAGGCTTCTGGTACAAACATCGTTACACACTTTTATCCCAACCCTCTTTTTTTTATCAATAAATACTCTTTCAATACATTTCTCTCATACCGATATTTATTAGTTTTTTTTTTTAATACTTGAATCGTACTAAAAAAAAACTTTTTAACAATGAAAAATATCGAGAAATATTTTACATTTCAAAAAATAATATCATCAATCCCCGGATGGTCAGTCTATTTATTTTTTAAAAAATTTTCATTTCAATTGTTTGATTTCGAATGAGAAAAAATTGCCCCTCGTTTCTTTCCACTTGTTCTCGAATATTATTATTATCATCATGAACGAGTGTCAAATAATACAGCTCGGGATATTGAGACCTTGGGGAAGAATGGATGATAAAAGGTTATCATCGACTTGCAATGCCATTTGGACAGGAATTATTATAAAAGGGGCTGCTGCTGGAGGGAGGCTCGAGTGTATTGACATTTCGTAAACCAGAAGCTTTTATACATATATACTATGTACAACGAAAATATATTACGCAGTACAATTTTATTATTCGATTATCATTTTGTTGTAGGGAGATAGAGAAAGAGAGAGCGAGTGAGGAAATAATAAATTAAAGATAAATTCGAAAATGCAGTGTCGAGGAAATATATTAATTTTTGTTAAAAAAAAATAAACAATACAATTTTGTTTTGTTTATATAGAAAATAAAGCAAATCTTGATCATCAAGATGTATAAAATTACAAAATTCGTTTCGCCCAAACTATGTATTTCGTAAGGTTATTCAACGATCGATTTACGTTACGAGGAGACGAAAATTTTATAGAGTTTGTAACGGAGGAAGAAATTCGTCATTCATATGTTGTGAGGAGACAAAAAGAGAAGGAAAGTTGGTATAACGGTGTCCTGGGGAACGTTATCGAAGCCGCTCCTTCATCACTTTAATCAACCCCCTTGTGGGAGCGAAAGCAACTATGGGCTATAGAAAGCATTTTCCCAACCAGCCAACCCCGGCACGAGTTCGATATACCCATCCATTTATAATTTACCCCTCCCACCGAGCCATTCTATTCGTCTTGCATACGGAGTGCACGTTCTATGCCGCATGATCTCATCTATTCTCATGTATTACGACGCATCCTGACCCGTCTGTTGTCACGAGCCTATCCTCAATTTTCACCCTCCAGCCAATCATAAAAATATATCTCCTATCGAGGGGAAGCGAAAAAAAAAACCGATCGGAAAAAACATCCCACGGAAAAGGAAGCTCAGAGACGTTTGAATTTACGGAGATGCTCGTGCATCCGGAGGCTGGGCCTTTCAAAGTATTGATCGAAGAATATCGATCGGCTTTGCAACAAAAAGACCAAGATTATTATCTCCTGCTCCTTCCAGACGGGTTACACCCGGAACTATCTATCGACGCCAAACAAAGTAAACAACAATCTCGTACTCGATAACGCGCCTCAAAATGAATTTCGATAAGATTTTATCTTGATGATTATTTCGTTAAATAATGACAAAATAAATACAAATTTTGTAAATATTAAAAATAAAATTAGTATTTACTAATGAAAAAAAAAAAGGAAAAACTTTTGTAAAAGTTTCATTATATTTGTATGTTTAATATTTATACCTTACGAATTACTCGATTGGAATTAAAAGATACAAATGAATCAAGATAAAATAAATTTTCTGGATTTATCGAAATTGATAAGTCGGAAAATAAATTCACGATAATTGCCTTTTTGTTCTTTTATTTATTTGAAAGTGAATCATCGGATAAAATGCTTATTCGAGTTTGAACAGGAGGTACCGCGTGTTTCGACGCTTTTGCAAGATCCTTTATTGACACTGCACCCCTTGCTCCCTCCGTCACCTCCGGAAAGTCGTAATTCTCATAGTCACTAATCAGATTTATTGCCGGATCGTCTACGACAGGGTTCATTCCAAGGACGATGGAATTAATTGCAATCGATAAGTCTAACAGAGGTTGGGTACGTTTTTTTTTATATCACATCTAGGTCTATCACAGTTTATTTTATAATTTTATAAGCAGAAAGAATTTAATCATTTATTTTTCAAATCGGATTCTTTAGCTCAGAAAATATTTATTTGAAAATAAATGACACGATTTCTGGGCTAAATTTTGGAAAAAAAAACAACTCGACGTTTATAATTTACAAATGTGTCAGTTCGTAAAATAAATAGCCCGCTCGAGAAACTCTGCAGAAATTTTTGCAATGTATAATAAGACTTTTATGACGGACGGTTTTCGCGCGAGTTTTCATAAGTTGCAAGCTCGTGCCTCGTCCCGTTAGGTATTTTCAAACATGTAGGAGTGCCCCGGTGGCAGAGTCAAAGATAGAGTTTACGACTTGCGAGTCGAAGCAGGAAAGAGAACATTTCGCGATAAGACGCAAAATTCATGAATCAATTTTTCTCAGATCAAAGTTGGATCTGCCAACTCATAATTTGTCGCTTTTTTCCCCTCTTGTAAACACAGATGCTAAATTATGCCAGTATTACAAAAATTTTCTACTTTTTTTATTTCAACTATAAGTAAATTGAAAATTGTAAATAGTAGATAGGGGGGAAAAAAATGGTAAAATTACGAAAAACGATGTTCAAGTGCCATGAGAATAATTTCGATTTGTCGAGTTGTATGAGAACCGCAATAATTATAGTTTTGCTCGGCCACCCACAAAGTTTTTCTCTCCCTCTATCCCACTTTCACTCTCTCTCTCGCTCTCTCTCTCTGCCTCGAAAGGAAAAAATAGCGTTGGCTGGGGAGCACGTTTATATTGGAGTCTCGTTAGAATCGCGCAAGAAGTCGAGCGTGCGTGAAAACCCACCTAATATCGTGCACGTATTACAATAAATAAAACGTTGTCGATAAGAACCCGAGTATTTGAAAACATTTAAAAATAGATCGGAGTTAGTATGCGAAAACAAGTTCGTACATACGCGAATATTGAAGAGAAAAAAAAATGCGAAAAAATAATTAAAGGTGTCCTAAAAATAAATCAATTTTTTTTTTATGTATATTAGTATTGGTCACGAGTTTACACGGTGTTTAGGAAAACAAATAAATAAAATAACGCGAGATAGCGTCGTAGCTGTCAGACGAGATGTCAAAGTTGGCGCGAGAACCGTCCAACTAAACGTTTAACGTCATACTGAGGAAAAAGCTCGAACCACCTTTAGGGACAGAAAAGTTCAACGAAAACGTGAGTCTGCGCTGTTTTAACGAGCTTCTCGTGTAACTGTATACACACTCGAACATGGGACGTGCACCTCGAACGTATTTTGCCAAAAAAAAAAACGGAAAAAAGAGAGAAGACGAGATACCCCCACGCATCAAAGATAAAATCTATAGTCCAAGGCCGAAGAGTCGAAAACCCTCACACAGACTACCATTGCCGCTTTGAAAGCATTTTCGATCTGAATTGTGGAAGACTGTCATAGTTTTTTTTTGTTCTCCTTTTTGATATTTTTAACCAAAATTTATCGAAAGATGAGACTTTACGAATCATCATTTTTGCACAATTTTTTTTGTTTTTTTTTCTTGGTTTTATCGTTGAATACATATTGTTTGACTTACTTGGTCTTGGAAAGATTTGGATCGCTCGTTTTCCGTTTTTCTCGCAGCTGCCTCTGTAAAGAGAGAATATTGATTTTTTTTTTATCAAATATTTTCAAGGAAACCTATTCTGGCTCGAAATGTATGGAAATTATTAAGAAATACGCCTCGTCATTGTTTTTCAGGAAAATTCATTATTTTTAGTATTTCCGTAGTGTATATACTCGTTCCGGTATTTCAGCATTAATAATCTCAAAACTATGTCATTCGGTAGCAAATTCGTATGTGTGATATACTGAGAAATTTTTTAATACGATTATGCAGCTTTGAATTCTTGGCCAAGTGTCTATCTCGTCGATACAATCGACGAGATATGCGCCTAGGATATATATCGATTTATTTTTAAGCTTATATTTCGAGTGTTGGTTATTCGTTTTCATTCAATTTCGCGATTCTCGATCTTCTTACTTAAAATATCATCGAGGCCTTCCGTAAATTTTCTAATGCGAGTTATATCTTTGTCCAAGTCATTAAATGAGAAAGAATTTTAATTGAGAGAAAACTAAAAATAAAAGTTAACGTGGGAGGATTATTGAAGACTTCTTGAAATGATAAGAAGAAGACATTAAAATAGTCACAAAAAGGTATGGCAAGAAATGCGTAATTTTTTCAACTTCCAAAATAAAAATTTGTTTTATAAATATTGTGAATATTTTAAAAAACATGTTCTCTCACCTTGTGATGTATCCGCTCTTTATAGCTTTCAGATCTGTTTATGCTCGACGTCTTTGGCTTGCTGGAAATATTTTGCTGCACCCTGAGGATAAAGAAACAGAAACAAAAATTAAAATGACAAATAAATGAGCTTTTTCTTTTTTTTTAAATCTCAAACGAATCGTGCTCAAAAATACGTAACAACGAATTTAGACAAAATTTCATTATGAATACTAAGAATACCGGACGGACAAGGATTCTCCAAAATAAATAAAAAATTGATATATTAGAATATTTCGAAAGAAATTATTTTCAATGATTTTTAAACAATACATACATTTCCGAAATATCTTCTCTCGAAGATGGGTTGTCCATGCTATCTGGATAATCGCCGTAAGCGGAAATGCGTCCTCTTTCGTTGATGCCACGGACGTTTCCGCTCGCACCGCCTCCGCGATGTTCTCCTGTGTGCAATAGACAATAGATTATTGTTTAGAGTATTTGATAAGCTTTTTTTTTTAAATTCAGTAAATTCAATAAATTTAACAACAAGTATTCTCATAAATTAATTTGCAATTCTATCATTGTTTTATGTTTATTACTATCAAGAGCTAAATTAAATTAAATTTAAAATTTTTCAAATAACAAAATGAGCTGTGAATTATCCAAAAAAAAGTGAAAATACGTAAAATTTTGTTTAATTTATGGAAATGAACATTTTCGAACATCAAAGGCTCACGCAAAAGTGCGAAAAATAATTGTTTAGTGACAATGCATCCATAAATAAGTGTAGACGAGTTAACTGAAATTGAGTACTGGTTTGATTAGAGTAACGTCCTCCGACCTCCTTAAATTTCCGAAAGAATTCGGGGGACATTTTGTGATGGCATTCAATCGTGCATTTAAATCCATCCAAGTATAAACAACATCGTACAAGATACATTTTTGTACTCTCGTTTAAGTGAATTCCAAATATTTCTCTCTTTTTTTTCTTTTTCTCTTCTTTTCTCTCTGGTTTGGCACTGCTCCAAGTATCTTGGGCGGTTTTGCGAGGTCTTATCAGCGACCGCAAAGTGCGACCGAGCGTACACATCGAGGAGATTCTCTATGGTGCAATAGTTTAAGTATAGAACGTTGCTCACTACGATGTTTGGAAAAATTTTGATGGACCTGATGGATGCACAACAGGGCGAAAAGTTCACCTGAGAGTTGATCGAGGGAGATGGAATTAAAAAATAAAGAATCGACTATAAAAACGAGATGAAAAATGTCGCTCGTAGTCTCTGAATTCAATGATCAATCCCTGTCCCTATGATTTATTTAACGAGTAACAAATCTTCGTGTCAGGAGAAATAAAATCACCGATTAACGTGACAAAGGACAGAAATAACTCTGAGCTCTCGGGGAAGAAGAAAAAAGATAAGTATTCGAGTATAAAATGAAGTAGTTCAATCGACTGAGACTCCAGAGTGTTTCGTTGTAAGAAGTAACATAAAATTCTACGTGTCCAGGATTAGACCACCCTCGGGGTACGCTCTCCTCTCGAAGCATTCAACCGAGAATGTTGAAAAAAAAAGTATCGTGAAATGGGCTGCCTTGACGGATATTTTTAGTTTGACACTGGAGATGGGCAACTAAATTGGTTGTACAGACCAGGCATTAGGGACAGTCGAGTCGAGAGACCGGAAACCCAGACTCCCTCCCCCTCTCCTCGCCTCCTGTACGTGCTTATCACTCCACTATACTTTCTCTGTACACTCTTTATTGCACAGCTCACTATTTCCTTCCACCGATTGCTTCCATTTTTGCTCAACTCCCATACAATTGACTAGGCCATGTTTCTTACTGTCGACAATTTTCATTATTTTTCTAGATTTTGGTTTGTTTCTTTTTTGCATGATGTACTTGGCTTTAATCGTTTTATTATTTAGGATATACTTGCACGATACATTCAAAATTGTTTTCATGTATTATTTAGAGGTAAAATTGTCGAATATAATTTTTTATAGACAATGTTTGGAAATTTTATATAATTTTTTCGAATATCATATTATAATACATAAAAAAGTGAAAAAGAGATTAATCTATTTAGTAATCACGATGTTAATTTTTTGAAATATAAAT
>JABMBV010007905.1:0-10167 GCA_018906735.1 Mesochorus sp. PSUC_FEM 10030011 | reverse complement strand
ATTTGAGTACCGTGATAAATACTTTTTTGTAATTAAAAAAATTAATCCCTTCATATTCGAGACAATCAATTGAAAAAAATGGAATCTAACAAAAATGCCTCATTTCTTCAATTTCTGGAATTTTTTTAATCGAGGAAAAAACCTCATTTTGAAACGAATTGAACGAGACTCGAGAGAATTGCATCGATAATACGAGGATCTGCAATAATGTTAAGAAATGGGGTATAATCGTGTGCAGTAATGAATGAGAATTATGCGGTTTTGTTTGTTTCCAAGTTCATAATGTATCTTTTATTCGATGCTGATGCATTCTGACTAAGGGGGATGGAGAGGAACGAACCTGGCGGTGTTTTAAGCGAGGAGATAGTAGTAGTATAAGAAGAAGAAAGAGAAGAAGAAGAAGAAGAAGAAGAACGTGTAGCGAGATTGACGACTAGCACATAGTATATCCTATTCGAGTCGTAAAACACAGTGTTCAGGAGCGGGTAAACGTTGAATCGTGACGTCTATATCGGTCCGTTTCCATCGTACGAGCCTTTGCTCTCGTCCGAGATCAGACCGAATCCATCCTCTGCTCCGGGGGAAAGAAAAAAGATAAAAAAAGAAAGAAACGAAGAGAGAGAGAGAGAGAGAGGGAGAGAGAATTGGAGAGAATAATGAGAAATAAAATTTTCCCCGATCCGAATAATCTGAACAATCTGGCAAGGCGTTAGCAATTTCTTGAGAGAGTCAAACGTTGATGCGTGCATATTTACATAGTTACTTCGTCCGACTATTACATTTATATATGCACACATACATATATATATATATATATCGATATATGTTGTACGAGGGGAGAAACTTCGTGTTCTGATATTAATCCTGAGGAAGAGACGGAGCTTACGGGTCCAGAGAGATACCGGCGAGAGACGGTCTCTCGAATACGTTGAAAATTATTCCCGGTGTGGCTATAGCTGTATCAGCCCAACTATGGGGCGAATACACGAGCAGACAGAAAGAGAGAGAGAGAGAGAGAGATCGTGGGTTATCAGATGAAACGAAACTGCTCTATCCTCTTGAAAGCGCTTACGGGAGGCGGAGACCTCTAATTTCTGCGAGATTGCAAGGATCAATATTTGCATTCTCTATCTCTATCCGTCCAGCCTCACCCGGTATGACTTCACAAGCTGTTAGCGTGTACCTTCCACGAGAAACTAAACTCTCCCGCGTGTATTCATCCCTCCCTCCCTCCCTCCCACTCTTTTCGCCTCTTCACCCTCGACGTTTCAACGTTGAAAATATCGCGGAATGTTGGGCTTTCGTAGTTTAAATTTTAGGGTCGATCGTTCCGAAAAATAATATCGGATAATAATCACGAAAAAAAAACATTTTTCTTCCTCCAAGTTGAACTGTAGACGCTCGAGGAGAGTAAACGTTTCATTAAAAGTAAAGCTGCGGAAAATGCCATTTTTGTTCGAGATATTTCACGGGTGACACTTAATTTTATAAATTTATTTGAGTTCGGTCTCGATAGATATTCTTACGAGGCAATATTTTCTAATTTATCTGGAATGAAGTTATGAAGTTAACGATGTAACGTATCCCAAGTTAATTTAATATTCTCTTCATGAATACACAATTTCGTAGAATTATGTAAAAATAATAATAACAATGATGATTAATAGGGTAATTTTCATAATATTTAATAAGAATTTTACACCTCATAATGTCAAATTTTACGATAATTAGAACCTTAATAAAATTACACCATATTTAGGATAATTTAATAAATCGTGACGTAATCAGCAATTTTCTCTTGCGTATGTACTTAGAACAATATTTGTTGCGATCGTTGGATCGCAATAGTTTGACGACTGTTAAAAGCCGACGATAAAACATCGTGGTGTCAATGTGAAAAAAAAATGTGAAAATGAAGATGATGGAAAAAAGGGTTAAAGGATCGGAGACTCAGTAACCGAGAGCCAACTGGATGTATAGTCCAAAAGGAGGCTAAAAACGGGGTTAGAAAGGTGTGAGGGCGCTTGCGCAAGCCGATGAAATACGCGCAAGCACGGCCGTAGGAAACATAAATTCGCTGGACGCGGGCGTTTACCGGAGGTTCACGGGAAAGCCCGGGTGCTGGAGGCGCCCCGAACGCCTCGCTTTTATACTTCACCCTCCTCCCCCCCGCCCATTTCACTAACTTGCACTTCGCTTGGGAAAACGCGTCTACAGACAAGGATCTACCTCTGCGATGGTGGCCCCAACCCTCGTTTCAGCTTCCCGCGTTCTCAGTTCCGGAAGTTGATTTTATTAGCTGACTAGGAAGAGAAACGAGTCCACTTTCGGCCAGGGGCCGAAACGACGACGAATTCCTCGTAGCTTCCCGCAGCTTGGACTTTGCCTGCAGCAAAGGCGGTGGCATGCAGACCAGCATCGAGTCGCTTTATTTCTTCTTCCTACTATCCATCCTCGTCCGAATTTCTTTCGGCCCCGACTCCCGAATTTCGGGGCAAAACTTTTTGCGGCTAAACACACTTGTATGTCCGTCACGTAACCGAAAAAAAGTACAAGACGAAGAGAAAGGAAAAAGCAAGGAGGGAAGCATTCGGCTGGCCAAATGGTGGAAGAACTGCACTTTCGGTATTTTGAACGAGTTCTTTGGTCTACATTGATACGAAACAAATATTTTTTTGGGCCGAATATCCTGCAAACTGATACTGAAAATGCCGAAAATTTCAACTTTATAAACCAGTAAACAAATCGCCGAAATGTGCCCGAATCACTTTTTCCGTAACCGAGTTACACCTTTTCGGTTCAAATATTAAAATCTACTTCAGCAGGACCACAAATACCATCATTGAAAAGCAAAAAAAAATGTTTCACGTAACTGAAAGATGTATGGAGGTAGTTGAAAACTGTGTGGACGCCCGTAAGACCGCTGGGGTTTCCCGATAAGACCTCTAATCCGGAAGTAAAACGCTGAAGGAAACTAACCCAGAAGACTCGAAGTTGGAAGAGTGTTTATGACGGCAGTTTGACGAGACCAGCCACGAGTTCTCGTATAACGTTGAATAGCCACGTACCATCGGTGGTGTAATTCGGTCACGAGATGTACGTGTTTTCTGGTACTGGGTTTTATGTAATATGGCTCAAGGGTCGGTTGAAAAAGACATGAAATGTTGAAGGATATCGAAACGGGTGAGTGAGGAAAGGGGCAGATGTTTCGAGTATAGCACGTACGGGTTTTATTCCAAAACGGGTGAAAAAGTTCTTACGCAACGTATTTTATAAAAATCCGGGTTAAAATGATGATGACTCAATGATCAATGATGCCTGAAATCTTGATGGAATGGATTAAAAATTTATTGATTCGAGGGAGAATAAAGGTAGCGTTGAAAGAAGTTGCGGTTCAAAAGATACCAGAGCTGCTGTTCGTTTAAGAGTTGAGTTATCGAGGGTTGAAAGATACCAGGTGGAATGAGCCAGGGAACAAGAGACTTCATTCTTGTTTTTGTTCATCATCGAGCTGACTCACGATTCAATATACACAATGCAGCGATAGATATTGCTCACATCGAGCATTTCAATTCTGTGTAACCAGTAACTCCGTAGAAACGGTAATCTTGGTAGAAGCTTTTACAACTTTTTATCACAAACATGATCCCCCGAGAATTCTACGACCATCGAGCGATGCACGCGGGAGATGATTGATCGCTTATCTCTCGTCTCTTTCTCTCTCTCTCTCCCTCTCTCATTCGTTCTCCCGCACAGACAGGCCCGTGTTAACGTGACGATCCTTCATCGTCACGTCTCACGTCTCGAGGCAAACGCGGAACTCGCTCGTCAGGTAGAGACGGAAATCTTTCCGAGCACAAAGTTTTCCTCCCCCATCTTCCGCGTCAACCGAACGGTAATCAGGCCAAAGTGGTTTTTAGATGGAACAACTGGGATGATGTGAGTTTTTGTAAGGATGACGAGAAATATATTCCCGATTAGACGAATTCAGATGAAGCTTTCTACAACTTAATTACGGATTGATCGATTCTTCTAAATATTATCATCAACACGGTTCTCACGAAAGAATCAAATGATTATCTTCGATATTGAATGAATCCCCATACAAAAAAACAACCTAAAACTGAATTAAAAAGATCAACCAATCAATTTGATGTTCCAGATTCTTCTCTCGCATTTCGACGCCTTCAAGTTCCCAAGTTCGGAGGTGGTGCAATTCCGAGCCCTGGTGACGCCTTGTATGCCATCGTGCGAGCCAGTTCAATGTGATCAGGAGGAATCGACCGGCGAGCTCCGTTCAGTCATCAGTTACGGTCGCCGAAAGCGACGATCAACGTCGCAGCAGCAGGCCCGGGAGGATCTTCTGCTGGTTCAGTCGATTCAGATAACGGACAAGTTCGGCTTCGAGCGGGATGGAAAGGCGAGCAACCGTACGGCAATCAGCAAGGATACGACGTTCATAGAGAGCGAGGATTTGGCGTCAGTGGTTTCGGGCGTTTGCGTGAACATCGGTGAGGCGATAATAGCCGGTACTCTGTTTCTTCTGGCCCAAATAATCATAATAGCGGCGTGGACCTTCACCTGGCAACGCCGTAGACAAATACTCAAACATCAGGAAGCTCTTTCGGTCTCTGTTTCGGTACCGGGAATGCACAATTCCAGTGGAATGCCATCACGTGCCGATAGCCTCTGCAAGCTTTACGACGCCGGTTATTCGCGCCGCTTCTAACAAGCCTCCTCCAAGCTAACCACCCACTTAAACGCGAGTCGAGAGGAGAAACCGGACTGGACAAGTTGGTCCTCCAAGTCCGAGTCCACTCTTGACTCGACACTCTCGTGTTGACGCGCGCGCTTCTTACATTACGCCACCACATTTGCATTTAATTTTTTTCTCTTTCTACGGTCTCTACCTCTCTCTCTCTCTTTCTCTCTTTCTGTCTCTTTCTCTTCTTACATCTTGACTTTCGCTTATGTCATGTTGGTTCAGTGATTCGATAATGAAACGTGAAAATCGTGTTATCAAATCACTCAAGTCCCGGCCGAAAGCGGGTCCGAAACGTCAATTTTGATTTCGGGCGGTCAACGACCCTCGTTCGGCTAAAGGGCTTGAAAAACGAAAAGGAACCAGTGCACTTGCGTTACCTCTAATGGTCACTAAGTTATACGTATCATATCGAGAAACGGATGCACGGTGGTGACTCGGTGCTCTCCAACCTCTAAGAGAGCCCCCAAGGTCGTTCAGGTTTCTCGATGGTATTTTTTTCGCTTTTTTTTTGTTTAAGTTTCTTAGAAAATAACCTCCCGGACCATCACCCGGCAGGACTGACCGGATACGAGGTCAGAAGTCCCGGCCGATCGTTCGATATCGACCCGAGTTTCGACTCGAACCAGATAACTCGATTCACTTTCGGCCGGGACTCGCTTCCCTCCCCCATCTCAGATAACCGTAAAAATAGTTTTCTATAACTGTGCAATTTCATTAATATCGTAGTTTATTAACGGTCCTGAAATGAAACGAGGCGCCCGAAGGCTTCTTTTCACCCCCTTCAACCCTTTTCAACTCCATCCCGGACGCAATGAAGCGTAAAGTTGCGCGGAATTCCTGGCGATCCAGCAAATAACTCGAACTTCGAGGCATCACCGGATATATAATTTTAAAAAACTGCATACGATTTAAATTGTTTCTTTTTTTGGGTTGTCAGTTGCAATACGTTTTCAAGCTCAACATTTCAGAGTAAATATTCCGAAATGTTTATGTTATATCAAGATAAAATTTGGGCTCATAGTAAAAAGGTTCGAATTTCGATTCCAACATAAAATAGCGGGACACGCGAGGGTCGTTCGTGCCCGGATTGAGCCCCTCGGTATAAGGAAAAAACTTGGCACTTAGGAGATTCACGCGAGATCGAGTGATAAATGTTTCCATGCCGCTCCTTTCTCTCTCTTTTTCTTCCTCTCTCGACCTTTCCTTTCTCGCGGAACGGCCCATTACCCGAGAGCTTTCGCTCGCACGTGTTCGAATCTCCCGTTGAAAAACGGCCTTTCTTGGTACAACTCACTTTCAGCTTGTTGGCATGAACAAACGCTGATTAAGACGAGAAAAAAATATATATATCTGTGGAACCCGAAAAATTAAATTGAAAAAGAATTGCCGAGTCACGTTATTCGAAAAATGGATAAATTCAACCACCGAAACATTCCGAAGTTACTTTATCGTTGCCAACATCTGCTGAGGCTATTTATCATGCTATCAATTGAAGAATCCAAAAGATTCTCGTAGAAATTCAATCATTCAATTAAAAAAAATGATATATATTCAAACATTTTTAGAATAAAACATCTGTTGAGGCAATCATCGATTCACATCTAAATAACTGATGAACTTTCTTAAATAATATTTTATAATCTTAAAAATATCTTAAATTTTTATTTCATCAAAATCTCTGAGTCAATTCGTGAAATCGGAGCGATGTGGTCACCAGGGAACGATCGAATTGGTCTTGAGCTTCACTCTCGACAAAGTGCAAATGGATGACGAAGACCGACGTGTATTTGCAATGTACCACGGATTCTAATTTGCATTGGGAATCTCGGGTGATTATGCAGATGCCTCACAGAGCAGGGTATCAGTTAGGGAAGATGGTGAGAGTCAGTGAGAGAAATAGAGGGATGGTGAGAGGGAGGGTGAGAAAGAAGGGGATGAGGAGAGGGTGGGAAGCAGAAGGTGGCTTACGAAACCGCGATTCCAACAGTCAACAGCAACGCAGCAGGGGTAACAGAGGGATGATGGCATATTATGGGGAAGCTGAGCAGAAGTGAGATCGTCAGGCGCTTGCAGCCTTGCAAAGGGGTTGGCGGTAGGTTAATTGCCTCTTGTGGCACGTCTTGTATCCCCAAGCGAGAGGAAGGGAGGGTGGGAGGAATGAGGCAAGTGAGTTAAGCAACACACAGAGAGCAAGAGAGATAAAGAGGGTGGGAGGGCTGTGGTAGTTCTACTCTCAGTAGTATTCGCATCCGACTGAACCCTCAACTCGTCCCGATATAGCTCAAGTAGATCCCAACTGATACTGTTGCCGTTTTGCCTGCGCCCTGTACAGAAACACTCACCCCTACCCTTCCTCCAAATTACATCCACCCCCGGCATTACAAGCGTTGCATCTCAGTGCGAACAACCCCTTTCGATATCTAATTCCAAAATCGAATCCTCAACCTTTGCCTCATACTGATCCTCTAAACTCGGCGCGAGCACAGCTCATTTCCATCACGAGAATCTCTAACAGCGTTCCAACTTCACTCTTGGGACTCCTTTATCATCGGTCCCACCCAATAGAGACGCCAAGGGAAATCCTTGAACGGCAGCCATTGGACAATCATCGATTAATCAAGTTAAAAATTAGGTCATCGTCTGAAGTCCAGCTCATAAGTGACACTCAAAATTAAGCCTCAAACTATTCAAAGTCTAATTTTTAGGAATTTTGGGGAAACTAGTTGAGACTAAAACTTCTACTTACTCGTATTCCCAGTAATGTTTTACTACTTTTTTTTTTTTAATTCTTTTTAGATGAGGAACTCATTTGCTCGCAATTCAAATTTCGATGAAGTCTTCGAAGTTCTGTCAGTTTTAAATTATTCCAATGAACTTGCTGGTTCGCTATCAAAGTGTTGGATTTAATTATTTAATCCAAGGATTTGCATATGAAAATCAATATTCAGACATTAGCGAAATGTTAATTATTTTCCAAAATCTATTAAAAACTTGACGAAAAATCAGGGATTTAATTTCAAGTTGAGAACAGATAAAATTTTTCAATTCCTCGTGTACATCTCGCGACCGAGAAGAACAATTGCGTCCACAATGAACTGACGAGCAATAATATTATGCGGATTCCCGAAGCATGAATTTGTTTATAACACTTAACATTACGCTAAATAATAAATATGCGAATAACCTTATTATTTTTTTCCTTCACATCTATTGTTAACGCTGAGATAATACTACTGAAAGAAAGATA
Organism: Mesochorus sp. PSUC_FEM 10030011; assembly: GCA_018906735.1. NCBI lineage: Eukaryota > Metazoa > Arthropoda > Insecta > Hymenoptera > Ichneumonidae > Mesochorus > Mesochorus sp. PSUC_FEM 10030011. The sequence goes on along the minus strand of JABMBV010007905.1, from coordinate 2,155 downwards.
AGGCTAAAGGAAAAAAAAAAACAATAATACACATTGCTTATGGTGCGTGGGTAGAAATTCAAATATTACACACACAAGTTCGACATTAACGCGGATATGCGCGCATTGCGCCAAGTGCGAGATTAAAGTACTCAGCGTTGCATTGCCCAGGACGGGGCTCATGAATAAAATGTTAGAAGTTGAAACGAAAGAAAAAGCAAACGGCGGTAGAGCGTTTTACGAGCGGAGGAATCTTTGCTGCGTCTTTTATTATACTGTAAGATTACTTGTTTATTTTTTAAGTATTTGATTATAATATCTGTCTATGCGATAAGAATACCGAATGCAGGGTCGCGCGATAAGACTTCAATGTGGCAAAATGATTCGCTGCATTTTCAGTGGATCCTCAAGCCTCAATGGACGGAATGAAAAAACGAAAAATGAGAAGCAAAAAAAAAAGAATAAAATTTATCGTAAAACTATGGAGAATTATGGGAATTCGTAGCGATTAGAGTGACATCGAGACTCGCTCGAATATCCCAATTTTCCAGCCTTTCCGTACTCTTTTTTTTTTTTCATTTCTTGAGACTTGGCAAAAGATCTTCAGCTGTCTAAAAAATTGAGACTCGAAAATTGTTCATACAAAACTTATGAATATTTCTCATTCCAGATGAATCTCTGAATGTTCTTGCCAAGCTCACAGAGATTTTTTATCTCAACCGAAAGATCAAAACGATTGTCCAGAATATTCTTCGTTTGTTTCTGCTCAATTTTACATTCACGAAGAAGTCTCATAAAATTGAAACAAAAAAAATGTATTCATGCAATTCGTGATTGTCGTCGAATCTTGACAAAAACAAAAAAAAACAAACGACAAAAACACACATTAAATAAACGAGATAATAAAAAAAAGAGGACGGATAATGCAGAAAAACGAGAAATCAAGAAAATAAATTCTGTCAGTTTTCTCGCGCAACCCTGACAATGCATTTCGATGCGATGCACTTTTCATCGAGTTGCAAGAAGCACCGTTCGTGCTCGTACTCCCGATGGGTTCGCGCTCATCTAATACCGTTGGTTAGTTTCAACGGAGATCGACGGAGACGGGGGAGGGGGGGGGAGAAGAAAGAGAAGGAGGACGAACGGTCCAGCTTTCATCCAACTCAATGGAAATTGCCGATACGAATGTGTCTCAAAAGATAAAGAAGAAGGAAAGAAAAAAAAAAGTAAATAGAAAAAAAAGAGATGAAGAAACAATAATAATAATTATCTATTATCTAAGAATCTCAAGATAATCTTACGTATACGTTAAACATTAAGTCGAAAAAAAAAAATTGATATTCGTCGTTATAATCGCCCCCTCCTTAAGCCCTTTCCCCTTCTCATTTAAATCCTCGTACTTTTTCTCTCTTAATAAGACAATTTAAGCTCGTATAAGAGTCCAATACGTAATTTAATAGACTCCTCGAGAGTCGAGAGTGCGCGCATGTAACGACGAATTACCGAAGAGAATATCAAATACTGCAATACAAAATTGGACTCGAGGACGACCGCCTCGATCGGGACGAAGTAAAAAAAAAAAAGAAAAAAAACGTCATTTCGACGACGCGTTTCTTCAGCGCTTCGTTGCCCGAGACGAAAAAGGCCCGTAGCACCGAAACTCGTTTGCCCGCATCGGTCCACTCTTTTATTCCTCGTTAACGAGCTTTACACTTTTATACCTCATTCTACGTGCCGGCTTTTTAATTTTTTTTTCTTTTTTTTTTTTTTACTTTTCTTTTAATGGCGAGTGAGACCGTGCGTGCATCGGGAGCTACGTCGACGTCGCGCTTGTCCTCGAGCCCGAGGTGCAGGCCTGCAACCGTCACAGTTCGGGTCGGCTCTGTACGCCCTTCCCCCCCTCCCCCTCCACCTTTCTCCCTGTCCACTTCTTCTCATTCAGCTGCAACGAGCGTGCTCTACTGTTCAAACTCAGTCGCCTGTAGCATGCTCAAGCTTTATCATTTTTTTTCCATCGTTAACACGACGGTTTTTTTTTTCTTCGTTTTATCTCTATATATGTATTTACACGTACATATATATGGGAAAATTTTTTTTTTTTTATAATTCTTTCATTTGCATTCACGCGACCGCAGTTTCTCACACGCGAAAAAAAAAATATATATATATTTAACAA